>VUQR01022856.1:31164-70900 GCA_015108515.1 Hemichromis elongatus | reverse complement strand
ATTAGTCTTAAAGGATGCACCAAGTATAAAATAATACTTTTTTTTTTTTAGTAAAGACAGGGTGCTTCCCGAGTCTTATTTTGATGTTTTTCTAAAGGTTACAGGGATAGATGTTTCTAAGGTCGGGATTTGAGGATGACAGGCTCATAGCTGGCTCATCTCTGATGAGGGTGCAGACCTGCTGGG
The DNA here is from genome assembly GCA_015108515.1 of Hemichromis elongatus. NCBI lineage: Eukaryota > Metazoa > Chordata > Actinopteri > Cichliformes > Cichlidae > Hemichromis > Hemichromis elongatus. The sequence goes on along the minus strand of VUQR01022856.1, from coordinate 70,714 downwards.
CAATAGTTGATCTAGTGGGCAATGTTTTGCTATCCAGATGGCTGTGTCAGAGTAATTCTCCTTAGAAGGGCTCGCCACTAATCCTCCAGAGAATCTGCACTGGCTTGATCTCGTGTTTGCATGTGAAACCAAACAACTAGCCTACTGTAGCTCCCTGGCTGTGAAAATGCTGAAGTTCTCATTGTAATGACTGTTGTATTGTGGACATTATGGCACAAGTTATAGGTTTACTGGGAGGACACAGCTATCCACACTGCGAGCCTTTTTCAAGGACAGAACAGGAAGGGATGAGATAATCAACATAAGACAGAGTGCTAGGAGAGAGAGAGCTACAGGCACCATAGATCGAGTCAGGCTGATTAGGTGCAGATTCAAGTCATAAGATTGTCTTAATCTCAATGCTGGATCTATTTCTGCAACATGGGACCTTTGACAATCAGGTACACTTTTCAAGCTTTTAGTATGGGCCATAGAAAACCTAATTGCTGTTTACTGTAGTTTTTGTTATTGTGATCTTAGTCTTAATGGTGAACCACACAAATTTAAATGTCTTAGAAGCGAGAAAAAGTTATATTAAACTACACAGAGGCAAAAAAGGGCCTTTTAGTAAATCTATTACAGGGGCGTGAGATAAAAAAAAAGGCACAAATGAAGGTGACTTTAACAGAGTGTGGGTAATTGCTGCGTTGTCGATGCTGTGAGGGGATGGGCTGTGTATTGTCCTTTTTCCCCGTGGCTGGCCTGGATGACTCATAGGTGCAAAGGAATCAGCTGTGTCACCTTCACTGATGAGCAGACTCAAGGAAACAGGGTTGTGTACAAACCTAGTTTACCTATGCATGCAAAAGCATGAGCTCGTTTTACTTCACTATTTGTTTTTGTTTTTTTAAGTGCATCCATGTGCAGTTGTAGTGGATGTAGCTCATACAGTAAACATGTGGATGTGATGTTTGAAGTAAAGAAATTTCTGACACACTGAACTTCCCTGTGTTTCATCATGCACGCTCCTCTGGATTGCTTTGCTGCTGGATCAATGCTACTTTGCTAATGGTGAGTCCACTGAAGCATACACTCCACCCGCCTCTTAGTTACCTAACTGTGAAATCCAATCACCTTTTCCTGTTGAAAGAGTTTTTGTCACACTATTTTCACCAGTTACTAATATTTCACTCATTCAGCTTTATCTTTTAGTGGTTTGAATCAATCTGGTATAAATTACTGCTGTCCTTGTGTGGCTGTTTACTCCTCTTTTTGTAAATGTCAAAACTGCATGCTGCCTTACTCTATAAGCCAATTACTTGAGCTTTGTTAATCTGGGTGTGCGCATTGGTGCTTATTTACATGTGTGTTTAGCAACAGCCGTGCTTCATGTTATGCAATCGCCCCCTGCCCCCCATCCTGATTTGGGAATAAACTGCCTATGAAAGTGAAATGGAAGCTTAAAACTAGTGTGCTTGATGTCACTTCGGTAAGATGGGTTAGAAATCCTGAGGAACTATAATTAGAAAAAAAAAACAAAAAACAAAACAAACACCAACAATAAGCATGTCAATAAAAAATGGATGTAAAAATATAGTGTGCATAAATACAAAACAAAACAAAAACGTGTCTTGACTAACTTACATGCAGGATTTTAGAAACAATATTGAACCTGTATTGCATCATTTTATTCTTTTGGCTGCTCCCTTCAGGGGTTGCTATAGTCTCCCTCCATCTCAGCCTCCTCTTCTGTCACCAACCCTCTGCATGTCCTCCATCACTACTTTTATGAATTTACTCTGAAGTCTTCTTCTTTTCTTCCTGGCTGGCAGCTCAATCTTCAGTATATGTTGTCCAATATATATCACCATCACCAAACTATACATCATAGCAGGTCTCACTATTCCTTTTTAAACTTCCTTTTTTTCTGCTGCTGCTATCCTTTTGTCACAAATCACCCCTGAGACTGATCTCCACCCACTCCACTCTCTTCCTCCCCTCTCGTGCACTGTCTTGTTGCTTTGCATGGTTGACTCAAGGTCTTAAAACTCCTCTGCCTTCACAACCACTACTACCTGCATCTGCAGATTTGCCCTGAGTCCTTGAGGTGTGACTACCCATATGTGGTCCACATGTAGTTTAGTCAAAAACATGCGATACCTGAATTTACAGAGGTTTGTGCATTTTCTTGTTACCTTATGCAATTTGATAAAAAAAATACATTATATTTTCAACTTGTGTAAATTAAACCACAATAACTAAAAGAGTTAAAAATTATTGACCAGATGTTTAAATTTTTAAAACTGATTTATTTTTAGATAGTAAGCTCAAATTCAGCCACTCTCCAATGTCATGTTTTGCTTAATTAAAATTAAACCAGCCCAAAAAAAGAAGTAAAAAACATCGTTAATTTGTGTTTTCTCTAGAGGGCGCTGCTCCGCTACATTAGCACTACCATATCTGCACTGAACATCCCACCGACGCTAAAAGACAACTAGTGCGACCAATCACATGTCAAGATCTAATACAGTAATGCCTCTTAGCCAATGGAAGGCAGCGAAAAGATGTTTTTAACTGTATGGGGTGGGCCTTGGTGGATGATGGACACGTCTGCTTTGTGCCCCAGCCAAATCTTCGGTGTGGACTGTAGTTGAGATTTTTGGAGGCTGAGGTAGTGGGACGTTCGCTATTTTTTGGAGGAGAACGGAGCGCGAGTCCACATTTGGAAAAGTCTCCTTATACGCATCGTTGGAAATTAACAACAGGTAACGAGTAATTTCGCCTCCTTTAAATCACGTGATTTCTACATCAGTTACTGCAGATGGCTCATCGCTTTTTGAAGGGGTTTTGCTCATAATATACTGGTAGCGTACTCAACCTGCGCCAGTACGTATTGTAACTAGACGTAATTATTATAACAAGGCAGAGCAGACACCGCGTTTGTCACTGAAAGGTGTTTCAATAACACCTTTCTAGTCATACCTTCGTTGTAAGGCGCTTCATGGCGCCTGTCTCCTTCCATATTATCCCTGTTATCACCTAAGCTACCTTCCATGCCCCACGTTCCTCGCGCGCGGATGTTTTTAGGTAGCTAGCATCAAAGCTTTCGTGAAGTAGGTAAAAACCTGCCTAGCTTACACTGATCAAAAAGTCATTTTCTAAATAAATAGACCGAGCTCCCCTACTCGTGGTAGCTGCATTGTGTGGGCTTCACTTAGGTGAATGCTACGCTGAGTTAACGGTAACTTAACGTTAATGGGTGGTTCTTCTAAACACGCCATGGTAATCGCTGACTATTCAAACATCCGGCTCCGTTTTTTGCGGGACAATGCGTGTAGCTTCTTCCTGCCGCTAAGTTAACAAGTAGCATACGGTGATTTAAAAGTACCACGCTGTTCAGAGTGTGTATGCATTTAGGTTTTCGTGTTAATTTTTTTTTTTTCCTCCAGTCATTTTTCTGTGCTGATATGTGCTCTTAAACCCGTTTTCAAATGACTGATATTTCTTTGATATAGTTTCATGTTCGTGAGTGGTTCACAGAGCTGCATGGGAATCGCAGTCCACTTTGTTTAGTGCGTTTCTAAGATAGGTTTTTAACCAACGGTTTTAAACATAAGGCCCAGGGGCCAGAATCGGCGCCGCAACGACTCCAAACCGGTCGTTTGGGGCTTTGAAAAATGTAGGTGGGGATACATGTTGATCTACATAATAATAAATACCTCCCCAGTGGTCATTCATACAACTCTAAAGTACTCAAGTAAAAGATAAGCAAAATAAAAAAAAAATCATAATCCATTGTCGAATGAAAACATTTTTAAATTTTTTTTTAATTAATTACAGGACACTCTTGGGCAGAGAGTAAGCAGTTAACTTTTTATGAGCAATTTCACACATTTATGTCTTACAAGTTAAAACCCAAAGAGATGTGCTGACAGACTAATTTCATTTACTACAGTTGCATTCCTTTGTCATGTAGAATAACTGAGATATACTGTTGAAATTACACTAAAAAAACAAACTTTTCAATAACCTTATATGGCCCAGTTAAGATCAAAGTGGGCCATACATTGTACATGATGTAAAATGAGCTTGACATCTCTAGTTTAGACTATCTTGGTTTGATAAAATAAAATTGTTGCTTTGGTGACCAGGATATTAAAGAGAAAGTGCTGTTTGTGTAGTAATATCTGCCCTTAGCTAGCAGTTTAATAGGATGTGGTGTGTTATTTGTTTTCTAGACAGCGCTGTAGAATCTGTGCTTTGACGAATGGGAAGGACGTAGGTACTTTACAGACAAATGCAGGTGGACTTGACAGAGCCGTGATTGTGGTGACTTGTAAAAAGTCGGTGGCAACTGGCAAATGTATCTGTTCATGTCTGTGTGTTCAGTGCCACTGTTAACAACAATGAAGTATGCTACTTTTCTAGAAGTCATTCTTTAAATGTCTCCTTGTGATCATCAAACACATCCAATATATACATTACTATCTGTGTTTTATGTTTGTGTTGATGTACCACAACTGTGAGCAATACACACTGACTAATATTAGGACATTTAGTCATGTACTCAGGTTCCTAAGAGTCTCTCTTAAATCTAATCATACCCCATAGTATGTGATGTCAAGTACCCATGACCTTAATCAGCACCACTCAGCTTGTGGTGCTCTGTTCTCTATGTGAAAGGAAGCTAGGTCAGATAGTAATGAAGCACATCAGGACAGAGATAAAGTCATGGACAGTAGATAGTCCCAAACTGTGCCCCTAATGTATACACTGGGATCAAAGACCTATCTATTTTTGTTTGTAAAAGTTAATCAGTTTATTTTCCAGGCTGCAACACTTGTTGTATTTCCATGTAGCTGTCAAGTCTTTTTCATTTAGTAGAAATATAATTTTTGTAGGCTAGAATAGACTTTGAGGACTTTAGAGCACAGCAGGCCAATTCTGCCCTTTCATAAATATTAGTGTGGTGACATACCACTTCAATAGATTCGGGCCTGCCTAGTTGTAGCTGCGATCTTCAGTCTAAACAGATGAATGCCATTGCGCTTACAAGCTAACAAGCTAGCTAACATATTGGTGAAGGGGGGGGTGTTGAACTGGTATTTCTGTCATATAGCCCAACAATAAATGTCACATTTATACATGTGGCTCTTGATGTGATTCTTATTTCTCAGTGTAGTGTGGGCCAAAGTAAAATTATCATTGATACCCCTGCTTGAGAGGTAGGTACGTTCAAAACCACTAACTTTTTCTTGTGGGTCTCTCAAAAATCACATGTTAATTTATGGTAATATTTTGACATCCACCAAAGACATTTGACCTTCCGCAAAAGGAAATTTACCACAATGGAGATGGTAAAAAAAAACCCCATCTTATCAGTTTATTTTAAAGTAAGTTTTAATTTAACAAAGCCTAAAATGCATTTTTGTTTATCAAATGTTTCTATAACTCTTAATGTGCAGACCAATCATTCTTTGTGCCTGTTTATAGCCTAAGTGGGGGAAAAAAAAACCCTTTTGCTGGACACTACGAGGACCTTTTTATTTCATTTATTTTTCTTCGAATTTGGAAAAGGGGACCCAATTACACTTTAACATATTAATACATAGTCGTGTGGGTTGCGTGCAGAACAACCAGCATGTCTAAAATGTCTTTTGTTTATTACGGTAAAAAAAAAAAAAGACAAAAAACCCTGTGTGTGGACTGATGATGCCACACCTTATTTGACTTGGCATGGGTGTTTATTCTAATATCATGAACAGAACGTAGATTTTTCCAGTAATGTTGTTTCCGCTGCTATGTATCTGTTTGAAAACAAAGAGCTTATGCAGTCCTCATGCACACAGCTACTGTACATTAACAAGAAGAGTTTTTGGAACAACTTATCAGCCAAAGATTTTCTAATGAAACGGCTGTTTTCTTAGAATTAAACGCAGTTTCTGAGCTTCAGTCCTCAAATTAAAAAGTGACACCTGTACAATTTAATCTAACCCAATACAACACCTCAAAAGCCACTGAGGAGCTAAATATTATTGTATTTGCTGATGCATGTCAGTTTGCTTTGCAGGTGTTTATCTTATTTTTTCGTAGCAGCACATGTTGCAAACTTATAGGCAAGTATAACACTTCAGTATTTAAAGCGTTCATGATTAGCAGCTACAGAGCCACATTTTAATGTAGTGGAACAAATTTTAGTCCACATTCAGTAAAAATTTTGGTGCAGGGAGGAAGGACAATGTTTTGTAAGCTGTAAAGGGAAGCCAGAAACAAGCGTGTCTGTTTCTGGGGTGTGTTTCCTGTAAGGCTCCTCGCTGCGTGTATAGTTTTATCTATAATCATCAGTGCCATGTTCATTGTCAGGCTCTCAGGATGTGCAGAACAGTGGCAGCTCTGTCAAACCCACTAATGAGAGGCCTTAATTGGTTGTTCTGGTGGGAGAATCTGCTCATTATATCTAGCTGAAACCTTAACTCTGAGCTTGCTGGAGTGCAGAGTGCAGAAATCTTGCATTTCCTTTGGGTTTTGTTTTTGATTGTGTTTTTTTAGCTGCTTCCACAACCCTGTGAATATCTGTATTGTGCATTCTCTGTTAAATTACAGTCCTAAAATCTGTTTAACTGACCCACATAGACATCAGTTACTCCTAGCCAATAAAATATACAGATTGTCCATCTCCTACTGTTATCAATCACTTGCTTGCACCTTTCTCTAATAAGTAATCTTACTGTTCACTCAGGATGGGTGTACTCATGACTGAGGGGAAGTAATCACTGTGTAGACAGTAACTACAATAAATTATAGTACACCACTGTACAAGGGCAAGTTGAAAGGCAAAATGAAGGAAACACTGAAACACATAGTGAGGAAGTAAGAGTCAGACACTAGAAGAAAGAGAGTGAGAGTGCCACAGAGAGTGAAAGATATTGCTTAACCATTCGTAAAGGCTATGGGAACATCCATGCGTGTGTGTTTGTGCGCATATGTGTGTGTTTTCATCCTGACCCTGTGGGTTCAACGGGAGCAGAACTCGTCACATCAACTCAGACGCCCATAGATAATCCTGCTGTCCTGCATCAGTTGGAATGAGTTGTACTGTGTTGTTTTTATAAAGTAGCATATATGAGGGGGGAAAAATCCTTCACACATCCAGGTGACTGCAATTTTCTTACCCATTTTGCAGTGAATGAAAGTAGTTACTACTATAACCACAAAGCACACTCTGAGGCTTTCATCTCCTCCATGAGTGTAGTGACATTTGGGGCAGTCACAACCGTTATTAAGGTGAACATATTGTACAGTGCAGCAGTCAGCCTCCACAGGCAGGTATTATCCTCTGTAGCTTTCACAGCCAGCAGGCACCACAGGACTCCGATTCACACAGAGAAGATCACAGAGGCAGGGATGAATGGAAACTGTAATGCAGTGTTCGGCTTATTACCGCCACGGAGAAGGTGAGTAGAGCAGGGTGCGGAAGGGGAATGAGGGATGGAGATGTAAAGGGCGTGTTTGAAGGAGAGGACAAAATGGAAGAGGGGGTTCGTCCACCTAAATGTCAAAAACGTCACATTTTCTTTTCTTAAATGCAAGCGCCTCTTGTAGTAGAATAGGACGTCCTTGTGTTGAAGGGCAACATTTTACATCAGAGAAGAAGAAAGAAAGGGCAAACTGGCTTCCCTGGCAAGTGTCAAGCTCTGAAAGAAATGATAAAATAAAAGCAGAAAGAGAGCGTGGGCCTGTGGATCTGGCCGAAAGCCAGACATAGTTAAAAAGAGATTAATCAGCAGAGGGTTACATTCTCACAGAGAGAGGCTGAACAGACCAGAGGCAGTGCCTTCATCTTTTGAAAGCCTAAACTTAGGGCACAACACAAGACCCTCTTGGCACTGAGAGTATCCACTAGAAAAGGCAGATAATATTATGCTCTTGATACTGATATCATGTCTTGCGGCATATCCTCAGCATTGCTTCCTGTAACTTGACAGTTGAGACTTGAAGCTCTTTTCAGGTTAATTTCCCACCTCCATCATCTGTAGTTAGGTACTCTAAAAATCTATCAAAAAAGGGTAAAAGGCAAGCAAAGCAGCATAATGCATGATAACCTAGGGCTATGTAAATTATCTGGACATGGATCAATGAGTACTGTTACATTAGTCATCAAATTTTCATTTGTTTATTTCTGTGAGTGCAGCCGCACTAACTTGTTCTCATTAGCAGTCACTGACATGCTCTGGTGTTTGCAAAACATATTGGAAAGAGTGTAATGAACCCAGTTACAGTGTATTTGTGAGCGTGTGAACTAACAAAGTAGGGTCAATAGTCTTTCTCATTAACCAGAAGTATTTGTGACAGAGAGTGGTAGTAAGGAGCTCAGAAACTGGCATTGAATCAATTACAGTGAGAACATGAATATACAGGTAATGAGACTTCTGAAGTCTTAATCAAAGTCTCGATTGTTTGCTGTTTAAATTGCATTTGCCATTTTTCTCTCGTATTGTTGATAATAAAGACTCATCTTGATGGATGTACTGGGTGAGGACTAGTTGACAATGTCTGTGCATGCATCTTTGTGCCTGCAGTCAAATTTCTTTATCCAACTTCAATAGCAAGTACCTCTCATCTATATGATGTAATTCAAACGTACTCTCATTAGTGATGCAGCTGCTGCATTTGCCATATATGAAAAAGTCTTGTTTTAGCCCCCACCCTGTATGTTTAAAAGTAAAATATTACTGGGTCCACTCTAGTAATAAAGTATGTATTGATTTATTTATGAACCTGACATATTCTGATGCTGTTCATGTGGGATCTGTGGTCCCACACTGGTGTACATTTGAGTAAGTCTTTGGCTATGCTTATCCAGCCATGTGTGGTGGGAATGCTGATTGGTTGAAAAGTTTGTTTGAACAGGAAAGAATGATTGTGGAGTTCAGCACATAGAAGGGGGCGGGGGGCAGCATTACAAGCACAGACAGTTGTTTTTACGGTTTGGATTTGCATCACGACAGAGAAGTTCATTGACTTATATGACTTCTTTGTTCTGTTTGGCAGGGGTTTTGCCATGACTGTAGAATATATGGATGACATCATAGGTTACCAAAAGTGAAGCCAAAACATCTCAATTGCTTCTGGTTGTTTGGTTATAGTATCAGTCATGACCCCCAACCCCTACGTGTTAGCTAGCAGGTCCCGCAATTGTGTGGTTTTACTATTGTACAGTGAGAGGAAGTGGAGCCTGGTTGTCAATCACCTATATAGTTAGTGGGGCTAAGATAAAAGACCAACAATAGTGCAAACATGTTTAGAGTGTTTAGAACATCCCACTGTACTGGATGTTTTACACATTTTTGTCATCGTCCCCCTGTTGAAAGTAGACTACTACAACATAAAGATGATGGTCTGCAAAGGACGCTTAATAGAAAAGAGTGCATTTCTGAAAAGGGTCGTCAGAATCTCATAAATAAATTTTGTTTCAAATTTTGTTGCACTTGCCTTATTTGCTAGCTACCTGCCTGCAGTGAAGTTTCTTTATACAGGACAACATCCATAAATTGTAGAAGACAGCTTATTCCTGCAGTCCTTAAATCTGAAGCATGTAAATCCTAATGGAGTTTTAATCTTTAAATCTTCTTTAAAATGACATATTGCCCAGTTTTTATAGTCTTGGGCATAAGTGGGGTTTTTTTTTTTGTTTTGTTTTTTTGTGTGACCCTCTCATAAAGAACGAAACAGTAGACTTTGTGTTATAATGTACTAGCAGTGACTGAAAAAATATTGCTGCAAGGGAAACTAAACATCTGTACGACATAACACAGACACCCATGAATGTACGGATGTTTTGCTCTCAGTCATTTCCTGTTTTTTAAAAAAAAAGATATATATTTGTGGTGGATTTCTGATGAGAGTGGGATAAGGTTAACAGGTGCTCAGGGAGACGTGTAGCTAAAAAATGCAAATTAAAAGATAAAGATGGAAGTATGGGAGATCGGTTGGAGGGGGAATCGGGAATAGAGTTACTTCCTGTTTCCTTGTTGCAGGTCAGAGGTCACTGGTCTGAGATTTAGCCGATATAAGATGACTAAATAATCAGCGGGGTTATGTCATTTGATTACACAATAAGAGCTGGTGACATAAAGATGCGTGAATACGTGTCTTCACTTTAAAGGCAACATGGCCTTGCAGTAATTGAGAAAATGGCACAATGTTCTCAAATTGAGGACATCTTGCAGTGTTCACAAAAGGGACGGCTAATTTTAGCTTTTAGGGTTAAGGTTAGTAGTTACGAAATGAATGGAAGGGAGCTGTGGTGGTGGTGTGTGCTCATGTTGCAGTGGTCTGAATGCTCACTGTAGCATGAATGGAGAACATGCTGATTACTCCTGACGAGGGCTGCTGATTGCTTTAGTTGTCTGTCATTCTGTGGATAATTTTCTTTCCTAATGAACAGAGTGGTCTTTTTAGTCTGTAAGTGATCATAAAATACAGAAAACCTCTCATCACAGTCCAAAAACTGCTTATTTTAGCTGAGCGACACGCTTAAACTTTGCTCTTATTATTGTGTGAAGAATGAAAATCAGCAAACATATGTAATGAGTATGTGTGCCAAACAGACTAAGCAGTTGAGGCATGGCATGTTTTGACAGTTTTCTGACAGACTGGCAAGGCTTTTAGAGTCTAATCAATACTTGATGAGCCGTGCATCCACTTTAGGCTCTGGCAGAGGACAAGGATGTGTTTCGCTCCATCTAAATCAGCTTGCCACACAAGGCGACTGTAACAAAGAGCCTTGAGGACCATGAAGTCATTTGTTTTGCCAGAGCACCTGTTGTCACCACCCTCTATGGGATATACATTGCCATAGCAACACCACACCCACTGCTTGTTGAGCCGTGCGGTTTCACCGTAGGTTTCGCTGTCTTCATCTTTCACTCATTCTTTATCACCTTCCAGCTAATGCCTACCTTTTCCTTCTCTTCCTTTCCGTCTCTTTTACCCACCTCCCCCCTCGCTTATACACACAGTAAATTGTGTCTCCTCTCATGTGCACTTGTGTGACCCACCCATACTTTCTCTTTGTCTCTCATTCACACAGACTGGGCACTTTCGCCTGACTGCTTTAATCGCTGAATAGGGGAGTTTAGCATTTCACAATAGCAGTTATGAGCTGACCCATTATTCTCACCCCCACACAGAAAGAGAGGCTCAACCCTGGAAGAGAAGATGCATGAAAAATACCATATAATTTGATTAATTTCTTGCATCATTAGTATGTGTTATGGGATTATTGCATCATGGTTGATATGTCAAGATAGTAAAGCGATATATGAGACAATATTTTCATTAGTTAGTGGTTAAATAATGGCAGAAATGACATATTCACAGGTTGCAGTTTCCATATTGATTTAGCCATTCTGCTTCAACGCCCTTATTCCTGGTATTTCTAAGGATTGTATAAAGAAAAATATAATTATTATGTATGTAAATGAAACGCTAATGTATTTTATTTTTTGCAGGGGCATATAACATAGCATCCATAGACAGAGGTAATGGACTGAGAACTAGCCCCTGTTGAAGAGTAGCGTTTATTACATGAGACTTGACAGTAATGATATAGTGACTAAAGTAATGGGTAGTAATGGTAATGGTAGTAATTTCATTTGTTAAACTCAAACCAAAAGCAAAAAGGCACCAAAGAACAAATGTGTCAATGCTTGTGTTTATTTCAAGCCAGTAAGGTTGACATGAGGTGTGGTTGAAGAGAAAGAGTTGGATGAATGGATAGATGGACAGGCAGGGAGACTGACAGACACACAAACATAAACAGGGATTATCCTCTGTGTAATCCCCAGTTTGAGGGTCAGAGTGCAGTGTACAGAAACAGGCATGTTCTGAATTTTCACACCAGCAGTATGTGTGTACATCTGTGCGAGGATGTGTGAGGGCGCAGTAGTCGTCACACACTCAAAGCTCGTGTGTTTATTAGAGATACCAAGAGTATGGTTTTACATATGTGTGAGAATCTGCTTTCCGTGTTTGTGTATGCATGTGTCACCGTGTGGCAGATGGACAAATCATACAAGAGAACGGTACAGATTAGGATTGTGTATCTGTTTGGTTATTTCAAAACTGGCCTCTGTAACTCTCAGCTGTTCGGCTGTGGCATAATAGCTTGGAAAGCTTTTTAGCTTGTTCGGACGACCCAGAGTGATCTGCAACTTTTGAATTCGATAAGCTCAGCTGCATGCAGGCCAGTTGATTTCCAGCCCTTTGTGTTTTGGAGTCCATTGGACTCTGTCAGAAACAACAACCTTTGCTGCACAACTAAAAGGCTTGAAAGCATTTCTCGGTGCACAGCATGACGGGGGAGTGAACCACTCAATGACTCAAACAATGAAACAATGCAGCTTTGACATGAAGGTAGTCATTTTGCATCTATGTAAACAGTAAGGTTTTACATGTAGATAACACTTGAGTTTGTAGGTTTTGAGCAGCATTATGGTAAGAAAAACCCAGCTCACCATTTGAATGATTGTCCTGATATTTTGTGTTGTCTGTGATGTATCCTATCTACTAACAGGCCGCCAACAGGCCAAAATTAAAAGCCATTCATTAAATTATCTCTAGTTAATTATCCTATTAGGGAGCTAGATTCAGAAATAAAATTGTATTAGGTTTTATGTTGTGCTGAAAATACACAAGTTGAGTCTTTTTAGTCTTTTTTTTTTTTTTTATTATGAGCACATTTGGTGCTGTGTAATCTGTGTACAAATATAAATTGAAAATTGTGCGTGAATGTTGTTGTTGTTGTGTATGCTCATGTTGCTTATGCTAGTTAGATGCCTGAAGCTGTTAGAGGTTAAAAGCTAGTAACTGCTAGTGGGAGGAAAGCTGTAAAGATTCTTCAGGGTTAGTGTTAGGTGAAGGTTCTAGGAGGGGAATAATAGAATTTTTTTATGATTCAGGTATGGTTGGTGATCATCCCTAACTTAAAAAAACTCAATAAAGAAAAGTGTATTCTTTTAATTAAAATGTTAAGTGAAACTGTTGTCCCAGAAGGTTTAAAATAAAAAAAAAACTTTTAAATCAATGGTGGCATATAAAGAAATGTCTTGATAATTTCAAGATTACATTGTGGAAATATATACATTTGCAGGCCACTGCATTAGGTATATCTAATCAGCCAATCACATGGAAGCAACTCAATGCATTTAAGCATGTGACATAATCAAGATAACCTGCTGAAGTTTTTTAAATATTTTATCCAGTGGGTACCAGGTCTACACCAGGGTCTGTTCCTGGTAGGACATGCCTGGTTGGAGCACCATACCCAGCCTTAGCCATCTCCTCACCGTATCGCTAAGGAAGAGCCCAAACACCTTTTGTTATGCAGAGGGCTGCTTAACATTTAGGACACAGTAGTTTACCGGAATTGGGCATCAATTAAAAGTTTAACAATTAACTAACAACTTGTATGTCTGATACCGACTATTGATAACAGCAACAATTAGTCGACTAGTCGCCTAATTCCTAAAAGTAAATGTCAGAATGTCAAAAAGCTATTAAATAAGATCTAAACATGTGTGGTGCACTCACCAAACTTTATTATATGTTGTTGCTCTCATTAATGCTCCTCCTTACAGTGTTTCTCAGTTGAAATAGAAATAAAAAGATTGTTTTTGCCCCTTTTGCCTAGCAGCTGTAACTATCATTCAGCTGGTACACATGAAATGGACATTGTAGTATTCAAGATTTCAGTGTGAGAACGAGTGAAGAAACAGACCCTTTGTTCATCCAACACTGCAGCCGCTGATAAGGGGAAAGCTGGAGGGGATGAAGAAACTTCTCCTCTGTGCTTTGACAAAGTCCTCTGCAGTAGAAAAAAACTTTTGACTGTAGACAGATGCTGCAGACTTCAAGGTAGTATTTAGCTAGCTAATTTTGCCTAAATGGGGAATCTGGCTCTCACTGACCTTTCACTATATGTATGTTTTAGAGTGTGTATCTGCTGCCTAATAATGCTTCCACCTCTAGAGACCGAAGCTTTGAAGGTACTGCCTGTGCTGCAGAAAATAGGTTTTCAAACACATTAGGGATTGGTGCACTTATAGGTGAAGGATCAGCACTCTGGCATCTATTTCTGACTCCTCTGTCTCAGTTGAAGCACCGGCCTCACAAAATATATATATATTTTTTTATCTCATTTAGATATTATCTCAGTTAAAATACATAAATCCAGAGACGGCAGCAGCAACAATAACAACAGCAGCAGCAGCTTTCTGAAGATTTCAGCTTAGGGTTAGTTTTATTTCTTTTGAACAGAATTAAACAAACTTTTTCATGGTTCCCAGGGCCTCAAAACTAAACAGCTTTTAAATATATACCTGTGTGACCGAAATGTGGGAAAATAATGCTAAGGATGCTATCAGGGCCTAGAAACCAGTTTGTGGCAAAAAAAAGTTGTTGTTGTTATTATTATTAGTGCCATGTATGGATTTTAACCTGCAAGGGTAGAATTTGGCTCTCTCTTTGCTAACATTTGCCACACTTTTACTTTTTAAAATCAACTTGCAGTTAGATTGAGTAGCGAAATTGTGAGCAAGGATATCCCTATGTTCTTCCATAGATACTTGCGGGATGACCCAATGACATTTGCAACCACTGGAGAGATGTGCGTATCACTAGACTCATCCAGAGTGAAAGCGTACTCACTTTACTCACAGCTTTTTAGAGGCATCGTTCACAGAGCTTCACTCGCATTGGCTGACTAAACCCGAAACACTCGGAACCATTTTACTCACTACATTTTTGTGCACTGCTTGCAATCTTTCGTAGGTCACCAAGTTCCGCTGAATGTTTATTTTGTACCATGCACCACAATATATGACCTCAGTTTGACGGTGGTATTGACAATTATACAATCATTTTTTTAAATGCTGTAGTTTAGTAATATGGCCCGACTCTAAAAGCCATGTACAGTAATCACATGAAGAGCTGAAAAAGTCTCAAGTGTGTCGGTGTATCTGTTGCAAATCGCAATCTTCCTCATCTTTCAAAACTGCTGAATCTGAGTCACTCTGCTTCATAGATGCATGCTTTGTGTGTTTCAGCAGGAGGATCGTTATGACTTTTTGTTGCTTTTGGTTCAGTGAAAGTGGGAGTAGGGGGAGAAAAGTAGCTATTGCGGTAGTTGTAGGTCCAGCATGAAATATCAGCTGCTAGTCTGATGTGCTTTGAAACGGGTTTAGACACGGCCATAATCTCTATTGTCACGTAAGCTCCGTCCACTAATCTGTATTTTTGCTGTGGTAATCTCTTGTCTCCATGGGGATTTATTGTTGTAGACCATGAATGCGGTTTCCATGGAAACCAGTCCGTCCCCTTTATTCTTTCAATTATGACCCATAGAATCAGGGAGCGGGGTGTGTTTTTATATTAGATAGAGACTTGTCATATCTACTTTAGCAGATGAAAGTGAACAGAATTGCGTAGGCACTAGGTCAACGCTGTGTTTTCTCTCTTGTTGTACAGTTTTGCACTCACGCCTGTTTCAGCGTGTTGTAAATTTTTATCTCTTGGCCACAGTCCAGGCCAGGAAGTTGTCGTTACTATGATGACAACCCTAAAACCCAGTCAGAGAGCAATAAAGTTGTAAGTGGAGAAGGTGTGTGTGTGAGACTCATGTGACAGCAGTCTAGTGTTATTAGATGAGAACACCCACTCCCTAAATGTGCACATGGGTAATTTGGCAGACTCAGGTAACATAGGAGCATTTTCCTTGGAGACGTTGCCAGTATTAAGTCCTTTTTTAAAAATGTCTTGTTCTTTGTATTGTATATAAAATGGAGGGTTTGGCATTCTAAGCACGCAAAGTAAAGGCTCCGTGTTTTAGTGTTTCAACAAAAGATTTTCAATATGAAAGCGAGAGAAACACATTTTTTTCTAACAAATGTCTTTGTTAGAAAGGAAGATGCTTAGTTTCCTTTTAGTGATAAACACAGTGAAGAAAGGAAGTGAAAGATTGTGAATTGATTGAAAGTACAAAATTGAATGAGCTTTTAGGCATGGTTTTTATGCCTAAAAGATGTGTTGAAGACAACAGTGTTTCATGCTGATGTCCATTAGTAATCCAACATAGTAGGCATGTCTGTGAGATCACTCACTCTCCTCTTTCCCTCTCTCTCTTTCCTTTTTGGATCCTTCTTCAGCCTATCTCCATTGCTTCTTCCTTACACACTTTTCTTGACTATCTCCACCCCCTACCTTCCCATGCTCTCTCATTTTCTGCCCTCATTTCTGTGAGCAATCGTCCCGGGGGGAAGCTGAGCTCTGAGGGAAAGAGAGGAGAGGATGTAGGAGAGAAAATGGCAATGACAGTTTGTAGGTCAGGCATTTGCTAAGAGGTGGGAAGGGAAAGGAAAACGAATAGAAGAACAGAGGCAGAAAAAGTAAAAGAAAGTGCAAACAGAGGGTAAATAGGACGTCAGAAGAAGGAAGGGAGTTGCAGGGGGAAAGAAGGCAACACAAACAACAGTAGGTAAGGTCATTAGTTCATCAGTTAATTTAATCAGTCAGTCAACCGTTCATCTGTAAATTAAGAGCTGTAACAAGCTGAGTAGGGATTTTTATTACTGGTATTTCTACTGCTTTTACGGTCTTGTGCAAGATCAATTAATTGAAGGAAGGTCACATTAAAGAGAGTAAAGAGGCTGAATGAAATCAGAAAAGCATAATTCTCCTAAGCGTGCAGCTGGCAGTGCTGTGTCTGAGTTTGTGTTTACAATGAATCTGCAGGCTGTTTGTGCCTTTTTAGACATCTGGGTTATTTGAACATTACTAATTGGCTGTGAAATAGGATGAAATGTACCACAGCACCCAAGTATTTCAGTACATGCCTCTAGACAAATTCTGCATGAAAATGTCCTTGATGGAGCAACAAAACACATCTTCTTATGGCTTATACAGGAGTTTATGACTCAGGGTGTTGACCCACATTTGACCCGGTTTAAAAGAAACTTTGTCACAGTTTCCTGTCATAAACTGTCAAGTGCATATATATGCCTGTGTATATGTGAAGTGAGATTGTAATGTCACTGGTGTTTTTATATGGACTGTGGGAAGAGGAGAGAAACAGGAGGAGTGTAGAGGGAGATAATACCAGTGGGTGATTGGGGGTGGGGACTGAAAGGGGCCCCAGGAAGAGAAGAGAGAGATGAGTGCAGAGATTTAGTGAAAAAGAGAAAGAGGCACCCTGGGCTGGAGAGCAGAAGAGAGAGTTGTGAAGAGGGTGAGTTAGATAGTTGTGAGAGAGGTAGAACAAGGTTCCTGGTGTTAAACAGTTGCGGATAAGGAGGGCAAGTTTAAAGCAGGCCTAAGTGGCCGTGACGATGCTCCACTCTAATGCCAGCTCACACAAACGCACACTTAGAGCTGGCCTATTGAGAAACAATGTTTCAAGGGAGTATGAACTGCAGTTATTCTGTAGTAACAGAGCTGTTATGATAACCGACATAGTGGAAAAAATAGATCTGTTGCCTCTCAAAATTGGTTTCTCTTCGTGTCTGTGTGGTACAGAGTTATTTGGTCTGCATCGTACACTGGTCGTATTTATTTTTTTTCTTTTTTCTGCCGTCATAGTTTAGTCTAGTGAGACTGACCAGAACCATGTTATTTTAAATGAGGAACTGAGCCTTTTCCAGAAGATGCTACTTGTTGCACCTTAAACTACATCCAAATAAATTTTAAATGTAGCACTTAATGTTATAAATCAATACGAGTCTTCGAATCCAAGTTTGTCACTTCAGTCATGTTAGCAAAAAAGTCCAGGCAGTTATTTTAGGTTGACAATTTGCTGAATTTTCTGCTCCATCACACCCAGTGTGTAATTGGTGATGATAGCGATTATTATTATTATAGAGATTGAAAGTGCTGGTTTGTGTGGAGCTATTATCCTGGTTGCTGGGCTTCAAAAATGGTGGTTTAGATTTTTTTGTGTAGGAGTGTCTTTCATGACTCATCAAGTGATGCCACTGACTGGCCAGCTGGTGGGATGTTATGTCGTCTGTTAGTGTTACGTTTTTGGATGGCTGAGATCACTTGGTGCTCCAGTGGAGTAGGTACTAAAAAGCGCGTGATACCAGGAACTTCCATCTTATAGAAAACCTAAAAATCAAGTCAAACCAAATAGGTGCCAGTAAAATATTCTCCACAATAATACACCATCACTGCCAGCCTGAACTGACGGGAAAACGGGATGGATGCATGCTTTCATGCTGTATGCACCAGTCTCTGACCCCAACACTCAAATAGTGCAGTAGAGATGAAGTCCCATCAGACCAGGCAACATTATTACATTCTTATCTGTTGTCCAATTTTGGTGAGCGAGCGTGAGGTGTAGCCCAAATTTCCTGTTCTTCATCGAACAGCACCTGGTGTGCTCTTCTGCTGCTGTAGCCCATCGACTTCAAAGTTCAATCTGTTGTGTATTCAGAGACACTCTTCTGCAGATATCTGTTACTGTTGCCTTACTATCAGCTTGAAGCAGATGTAACATTCTCCTCTGATATCAACATGACCTTTTCACCTAGAATTGTCATTCCCCTTTTTAAAAAATTTCTTAGACCATTCTCTGTAAACCCGAGAAATATTTGTGTGAGAAAAATCTCAATAGAATAGCAGTTTCTGAAATATGCCGACCACTTGAATCACCTCTCTTACCCATTCTGATGCTCTTGATGCTCACCCTGAATTTCAGCAGATTGTCCACATGCATAAATTTACTGCCATGTGAATTTGTGTTTATCAGCGGTTCAACTGACTTATGTTACTGTGCACCTGTTAGAATTTGTTTTTTTTTAAGTTATCTGAATAAAAAATAAAACGAAAGCTTTGTGAGGGGATTGGAAGAAAACTTCAGAGCATAACTTGTTCATTAGGTCATCCGTCACCATCCAATAAATTCATTTTCTGGGTGACACGAATTCATTAAACAGTTGAAGTTTTTCAGTCAAGACTTAAGTGTTTGGTTCAAAGTCAGACTGAAATGCACACAGCTAGAAGTTTGATGTAAACCGGTATTTGTCATGTTATTGTGAACCAGTAGATTTGGAGATGAGTGCCACTTATTAAGAAATGATACAAAAGCATCACTTTGCTGTGTAATGTCAGCATTTAAAAAGAACATTTGTTTTCATCCTTTGTTCACCCTATCTGCGCAGGAATATAGTGTCTGTAGCCTTTCTGACGTTTGCATGCTACACACACACACCTATTCTCCCCACACTACCTCATTAGCCGATCATGCGTAAGGAGACCTGTTCTATTTTTACTCCCGCCCCCTCCCTACACACCACTGGTGCTCTGTTTGTGTGTGCGTGTGTGCACGTCCTCTCTTATTGAAGGTGGCAGCGCAGAAAAAAAGACTTGAGCGGGTAAGATGGTCACAAAATAAAATGCAGACGATGTGATGAATAATAGAATCATAAGAATGAGGCCAGAAAGGTCTAGTGTGGATGATGGAGAAAATAGGCTAAGAAAGATGAAGTGAATGATGAAGACTTCGTAGTGCATGATTCATGGTTAGTGTTTAACCTGAAGCTACCTGTGTATAAACAGATTACAGGAGGCTGTGTGTGCAGCCAGGTAGGCACCCTGTGTGGATGGATTTCCACATTCCTGACCTTAACGTGTCCTCACTGTTAGTGTCATCGGCACAGTGTTATTAACAAAATTTGCGTCACTCCAAATTGAAATGTCTGTTTTTTGATAGGGTGTGTGTGGACAGTCTGCCAAAGATATTTGGGTTGACGAGTGTGTGTGCTGACCACAGCTCCAGGGTAAAACCAGTGAGTCACATTAGAAGGAATTGAGAAATTCGCCCTCTTTCTCTTTCTCTTTGTGTATGTGTGTCTGTGTGTGTGAGATTGTTTTTAACCAGCTGTTGACCCAGATGAAACTGATTGTTTTGCATAATGACTTCCCAAACTTTCCTGTTTTTCTTTGCTTGTCTAAAAAGAGAGTTGATGTCATCCATTAGCAGCTGTGAGCCAGAATCGGCTAACTTATACGAGCCTTTCTCTTTCCTATGACATGCTTACAGACATAAGAGCTTTATATTTTGTTTTATAGTCTGTTTTACCTCCAATGCAGAGGAAACACTGATCGCTCTCAAAGGAAAAAAGAAACACAGAACCATGTGGCTCATTTATAAATGACGAAGATGTTGCATGCCATGAAAAATTGATATTCTTGCCCAAATATGTGGTTGAATTCGGTCATGCTACTCATAAACTTCCAGTTATGTACAAAAATTGTATTAAGCAAGATATGTCCATTTTGGAAAAACAGTGATTAACCTGTAAACTAAACCTAAAGATGCGTTTATTGTGCAAGTATCTGTTTAATGTATTGCTTTTAAAAATTTAACTCGACGCTCTTCCATCGCTGTCACTTCTTGCGCTGCAGGTTGACTTGTCACCATGACAACAGAAGCAGGCTCTGAGACAGAGGTGAAGGAGAAAGCTGAGGAGTCAGCCGCTGAGCCCGACCAATCGGAAAAGGCCACGGAAGATTCCCAGGAAGTAGCAAACGCTGAAGTAGAGGAGAAGGAAAAAGCAAAGGTGAAGGAAAAAGAGGGGAAGGAAGGCAAAGGAATATCTCGATACCTGCCAACATGGCTTAAGAAGCAGAAGTCTCAAAGCCAGGTGAAACTGGATTTACGCTGCTGTTGTGTTATATTGTCACAACTTTGTAGGGAATTTTACTTAAATTATTTAGCAACAATAGTTTTCAGAATCAGAATTACTTTATTTATCCCCAAGGGGCAATTAAGAAACTAAATAGTTTTTAAGGCTCATTGTAACTGCTGGTGAATTAATGAACTGCTATGTCAGATTTTAAAAGTGGATTATTTTTTTTTTTGCCAAGACCTCCCCAA
Source organism: Hemichromis elongatus (assembly GCA_015108515.1). Lineage (NCBI taxonomy): Eukaryota > Metazoa > Chordata > Actinopteri > Cichliformes > Cichlidae > Hemichromis > Hemichromis elongatus. The sequence continues at coordinate 49,803 of VUQR01022856.1, read as the reverse complement.
CAAAGGAGGCCCCCCCTACAGAGGAACCTGTTAGCAAGGTGACACAGGAAGAGGAAGGGCCTGCCCCAGAAGTGAACGGTCACACTGAGGAAGTAGAAGAGAAGGAGGAAGTCAAGTCTGAGCAAGTGAAGGAAAAAGAAGCAGAAACTCATTCCAACGCCAGTGCAGACACTGAGGTACTGCTCGCTGGTTCACTACACCACGCCAAAGCACGTGCTTTAAAGTAGACTCAGAAAAAGATTTCTAGTCTGTCAGGTTATAATGGTGATTTCAGAAACAGAAATATGAGCATTCCTTAAACAATTAAGCTTTATTTTAAAAAAAAATATTTAAGCTATGCCTGCTTCCTCCAAAATCTCTTTCTGTCGGAATAAAAGCACGATAACACTCACATATCCAAACTGAACAAGAGATGAAGAATCTTTATGTCCAATGGACCACAATCTGTCAGCCACCACTTCTACATCTGACTAATACGTGTTTTCTGCCATGTCAGTAATGGTTTCAACACAGTTCCACTAGAGGTGGGAATCACCAGACCGCCCATGATACAATATTATCGCAGCATGATATGATATTATTGAGATTTTTAACATTTTGAGATATGATTGATAAAGAGGTAGCTTTGTCAAGCAACGTTTCCATGCTCTTGGATGGTTTTTCAGTTGAACCGATTTAATGTCAGTTTGCTCGACTAATGTCATCTCAGGATGGTGATGCATGAGATGAGCCTTCTTGTTTATAATATTCCCAGAGTATTTTAGTTTATTTAATAAAATATTGATATTTGTTTATCCCGTGTCAGTATTCTGTATGGATTTTTTTTCCCCACCGAAAAACACTGGTGTTAAAAATCTTGCATGAGCTCTAAGTTCTCTAGAGCTCTACATCAGCTCATTGGCACAGTGTTGGTGGAAACAAGGGTTAGGTAACAAATTCAATCAGTCAATGCTGGATGTATATTCCCAGCTAAAAAAGTAAATAAAATAAAATAGGCTTTTAAACTTATAGGATCAACCTTGTATGTCAAAAAGGAAAACCTTTGAAATCGGAATAAAAGTATCTGGCAGCAGTTGCATCACCTATAGCAGAATACATGTCTGCACCGGGGACTTGTGTGTACTTTACCTGACAGGCTGAGTGAATGGCTTTGCATTTCAGCTTCTTTATGCCTGTGGTAAAACAATTAAAAATCAATATGATCTTTTACAAACTCTGATGGAAACACTAGACAGACTACGAGGCCAGTGTCAGTATTATTGTGCCCTGTGACATATTCTTTAGTGGTCAGCGTGATTAAAGTTCCCCAACAGCTGTCTGCTTTTGTTAACCAGCCACATATTGTGGTAAACACAGATGGCAAAAAACCCAAGGACGAGATGTGACATTTTCCACAATGTTCAGACAGTGTTGATGTGTATTGACCGTTTGCAGCACACTGCTTAAAAATGCTGTTAAATCACAAGAGGAAAAAAGAAACACTTGAGCATACACACACAGAAACTCCTTTCTCCCTCGTGCACATGCACACACATGCACTCTTGCGTCCACTGATCACATTAGGCCACCCAGGCCCACCCAGTGACATCAACATTTCAGTGATCAAGCCAAAAGAAACGCCTGCCTTTTCTATGAGCAAATTCAGACTAGAGGGGGAATTACACATGGAAAGAAACTGTTTGGTCTCAACAAGTAATGGAGATATTTTTCTGTTTTTAAGAAGATTGCAAGTTTAGTTGTTTATTTCTTGCATACCCCATTAGCCTGCCAAGGAAGAGAAGGTGGATGAGAGTGTAGAGAAAAGTCCAGAAGAGACCAAGGAGACAACAGAGGGAGAAGGAGCAGAGGAGGAGACGAAGGAGAAGGAGGGAGCGGTGGAGGCTGAAGGAGAGGCAGGAGAAGGGCAGACCTCCATTTTCCAGTCTCCTCTTCGTCTGGTGAGAAAGAACAAGATGAAGTTGGTGGTGTGTCACGTGAGCCTCTTGGATGGGACTGACTTCACCTGCGAGGTGGAGGTAAGACTTGATAAAATTCATAGACCAACACAAGCACAATGTAAAACGTGTCTATGTGAGATCAAGATGGTAGTTTATGGCTGCAGATGTTGTGTTTCCACTTTAATATTCTAAAGGTTTGCCTGTCATGGTCCAAGATTTCAGACCTTTCTGTATCTATCCAGTTTCTTGCTTTAATACTTCCTTTGACTACTGTCCTTCGAACGTAGCTTGTTTCTGCGATGTACGGAGTTTCCTCCAGTTTTTGACAGAGCAGGTCGATACATTGTCTGTCTCACGTTCTTACGTTTGTCACGTGAGTGCCAGTTTGTCAATGATGTAATCGCTAATAGGATCTAAGATCTAGTGTGTGCGCCTGTGCGTTTGAGTATTTAACTTCCTGACTCAGTGTGCAGTAATGGCAGAAGCACCCGCTCACATTGTTCAGGGTGTAGTTCAGAGGGATAAATGCATCGCAAAGCAGAGCGAGCTGCAGGGGCTTGCCTGGGGACTAAAACACACACACACACACACACTCCCAGCAGATTATGGGGTCTCACCAGATTAGTTTTCGGCATCTGTTCCTCTCTAACAAGCACGTGTCTTAGACCCCCTACGCTCACAGTTGGACATATTCATTACAGATACATCACACGTGCATCAGCTTTATAGCGTTTCTGTTGGGTAAGAGAAGAGGTTTTTGTATTTTGATGGTTTTCAATACTAAAAATGATGGTTAATTACATGTTAGACCAAAGGCACAGACATTTTTTAGCCGTACCTCTCCTCACATTCACACACTCTGTCACATTCAGCGGGAAGCTGCTCAGAATAGCCACTGTGCAGAACCACTGGAGCTGTTAACGCTTAAATCTTTGGTTTAACGACCCCTGAACAGAGCGCTGACCATTTCCCTTGCCAACCTTTTCACATTTGGCTTGAGGGCTTTTGTCGGTAGCCTCCGTGTGGCAAACCTGCATCCTAATCTACAGTATGGCAACGCCCAGCAGCGTGCCAGTGAGAGAGTGTGCTCGTTTGAATAGAAGCCGCTTTGTTTCACAAGAGATAACGCTGATACGGCAACTAACAGCTATTGTTCTATAATGCACGCGCACACACATACCCATCCATGCCTCCCTCTACATGCTGGCATAGTTAGGATCGCGAGAGGGAGAGATGCACAATGCATTCCAGAGATTAAATTTTCTGTTTTGCCCAGCAGGCCTCCAACACACACAATAACGCACACACGCACACAGACACGAACACACACACACACCATCCATTCTTCCATCATCCATCTGTCCTATTTATCAACCCCTGGCATCAAATTTATCCCTGAGTAATAACTTAATGCATATTTTATTAGTTGTAGCCCACTGAATAACAAACTCTAGCCAGACATCTTCTGACTTTGTTGAGGGTTTCAAAGGAGGGACTTAGTGTCACACGGGCTTAATGCCGATTCTAAGAATTTTACTTAATGTTGGTTTCAGCAGGATTTTAGCATCACATGATTTGAGTAGTGTTTAATAACATTTCATTAGGTACAGATGCTTCAGTTTTTAACACTGAGTTAGAAATAGGTTTGAGCACCAAGAATCAAACAAGTAATTCATCTTCTTTTAAATGACTGTGGCGCTAATCCCATATATATAATCTATACAACTGCCTGTTGATATTTCACAGTTGACCTCAGTGCCTTGGTTGAAGGCACCCTAGTGCAGACTCAGAAACTATAAAAGGCCGCGTTCTCAGATTTGCATGTGCATTGCGCATGTGTTTGACCGAGTCTAGGAAAATACCGCAGATGTTTTCAGCTGTCCCAGGACAAGAAGAAAAATGCACTCTTTCATCCTCTTCCTTCCACTCTCACCACGCTCCCTGGCCGGTCTATATGTCTGTCTGCCGAATGGCACTCAGTCTGTGCACCAGTGTTACACTGAGGCTGACTAACAGAAAAGAAACAAGCGTTATTTGATTATTTCATTCTTTCCCATCATTTTTTCCCCAGCTGTCCACCCTCTTTCTGTCTGACCCTTTGTCTGCCTAAAGGTTGCGCGCGTGTGTGTGCGTGCATGCAAGCATGGATGTGTGCTAAATGTCATTGTCATAGCTGAGTCTGGAGGATTTTATCGCTAAAACTTTTATTTTAAAGGAATGTGGTGCCCAGATGGTGAGCCTGAGAGAGAGCGTGTAAACCAAAAATGAAACAGAAGAAAATGAAACACAAGGAACAGAGAGACTCTGAGAGAGAGAGAGAGGGCGAGCGAGCTGTGGACATTTTACAAGTGTCTCATTTTGCCATACTGAAAAGGTTTTTAACTTAATCAGAGGTCCCATGTGGTTCCAGGAATATTTCATAAGCTTAAAGCTCGATGTTTTAAACATTTTGGGGGAAGAAGCTGGAAATATCAGAGTGGTTTATATTACTGTTTTAATAGCAGCAGTTATAATAATAAAATAAATGGTTTTTTTTTTCTTTGCAGAAACGTGCCAAGGGTCAGTACTTATTCTTTACGGTGTGTGAGCATCTTAATCTACTGGAAAAAGACTACTTTGGCCTGACATACAAGGATAACCATGACCAGAAGGTTCGTCTCCATAGACACACATACTCAGGGTGCAACAAATAAGTCAGTTGTGTCCTCATGAAGAAACTACAGACTTGGATGCTTTGATATTATGTAGTATATATGGCAGAACGTAAAAGTCTTCTGTTTCTCTTTCCTCTTGTTCCCTTCTCATTATAGTGTTGGTTGGACCCCACTAAAGAAATTAAAAGACAGATACGCAGTAAGTAAAACTCTGTTTTTCTGGACGCTGACATAAAGACATGCAAGTCTGTCCATCCATCCTTCCATATATCTATGCTTCTCTTTCACTCTGCCTTAATGGAACAAGATGGCTTTGGTTGTTCGGGAAAAAAACCCCATCTTCATTATTATGTCAGCCAAAAAGGCAATGGATGAAATATTGATCTCGTAAAATGGGACAAGTGTCCACATTTCAAAAGAAAAACAAACTGCATCACAATTAAGTCAAACAAAGACACCAGAGATATTTGAGACCAAACAGCAGCAGTCTGGCAGCCTGGCAGAGGTTACCAGGGTGTGATCGCTCTACTTTATTATTTATTGACCTCTTTATTGACTGTTGTTCATTTATCAAAGGGGGGCGAGGTGTTGGATCTCATCTTTTGTTGACTGACAGCCATTAAGGGTGTGGTACGGAGCAGCCAAGCGTATAAAGCTTTGTTTTATAACTGCATGCATGCAGGATGTCTGTGACAGTGGACAATGTGCCCTCAATTTGTGACAGCGTCTATATCAGGGGTCTTAAACTCCAGTCCTCGGGGGCCGCTGTCCTGAAACTTTTCCATGTATCCCTTTTGCAACACACAGGTCAACATTTCCCTCGGTCATTCAGTAATCATGCCTTGGGGGTGATGAAAGCATCCATACAAAATATATTTTTTGTGGCACAAAACTTGCCATAATTGAGTATTACTAAATATTTCAGATGGGTAATAATCGGTCCTCCTGCAGCAATTTTTTTGGACCCAGAAACTGCTGTTTCATATGGTCATGCCACCTGGATCACTCAACACAGTCAAATGGACTGATTCAAAGTGTGACTCTGTAACGCTGACAGGCACAAATGTTGTTGTTGTTTTTTTTTGCTGTCCATTTGTTGCTTCTCCTTTTTTTTTTTTACACTATAACCAAGACAAGCTTTAACACACTGTCGTAAACTTGAATTTGCACTTTTAAGAGTGAGAACATATCATTTAGGCACATAAAATGTTTTTTAATTAGTGTATGTTAGGTAGTTATATCTGGGTGTGTTCAAAGTGTGTGTGGCTGTCGCTCGTGGATGAGTGCTGTGCATCTGGCCGTGTGCTCAGAGTTTGTCTCTCTGTCTGCGAATGTTTATGGCCAGAGAGAGAGAGACTGTACATGTGGGCTGATGTTCATTTGAGTTACTCATATTGCCTGTGTGCGTACACAACACCACGCAAATAACAGGGTTGGCATCGCTGTGCTCTAAACTGCCTTGAGTTTACACTCTGCTGTGAGTCTGTTTCACTGCATGCTGGGGTGGGATCTAAACATTAGAACTAAACCTTATCTTTTTTAAAAATATTCTCAAATATTTATCAAATATTCTCTGTTGTGCCTCGAGTCCCTGTGACAAAAAGTTAAACTGCATTCTTACAAATTTTTGAGGAATTAAATGATCAGCTCTTAATGCTTGTCAATAACCTTAAATGTGAAGTTCAATGTTACACTCAGCATACGAAGAGGGTGTTTCCTACAGTACAGGTTACTTTGTTTTTAGGGATAACACTGTAGATAGAGAAAATGACATATTACAAGGTTACTAAAGTAAAAGATGATACAGTGCATGTAACAGAAAATGCTACAGAAAGTGCAGATAGATTTACGATAAAAGGAGAAAAATGAAAAACAGGGAAATTCATTTTAATCCAAGTGGCTGAGGCATCATGTGCATTAATGTGTCTCAGCCAATAAAAACACAGCTTCATCCCCCCCCATAAATATGAAGCTGGCTGGAGTCAGATGTCTGAAGTAAAAAGATTTCCATTGCAACAGATACCACAAATACAAAACCAGCAGTAAAACAACTTTCAGTCCTTAACTTTCAAATGAGTACTTTTGAGAATTTACAGTTTCACTGTAAGAAATAATGAGAAGATTTTTTTTTCTTCCTCTCATTTTTTGACATCAGTGTCGCAGAATATCAAGCAGAGAGCACTACTCTGGATAAAATCCAGGCAGTAAACCGGTCCCATTTGTGTGGCCGTTGATGCTTGGCAGCTTTTAGATTTTGTCCAAAATCAAATATGCAGTTTTTAGATGCCTCAGTCTGGTGATATTGTTTGTCATCTTAGTGCGTTTGGAGCCAGTTGAGTTAATGCAATTCTCATTGCATTAACTTGCACTAATGAATTAGCCAGGGAGTGTAGATGATAAACAGTCTTCTCCGGTTACTCCGACATAAGAGTCACTGGAATTTAACCAAATTAAAAATTTGTTTCCTTTTTAATCTTTTATGAAATAATCCTTTAAAGAAGTAGTTTGCATAATAAAAATGTGAGCACACGTTGACTGTCGGAGGATGAAATGATCCCACAACATACAGAGTCAGTCTCACTCCTGGACATTTCTGTTACATCGACTGATATTCAGACGTAAGGCTTTGTGACCTTTGAGGAGGAAATGTTTTGACACTGGTGTGTGTCTGACTTTTCCAGATGGTGCGATTGTTTATAATCTGTAGAAATAAAAAGAGATGACTGGAGACAAATCATAGCTGAAATGAAATTTGTGTGCTTCAACAGAAAACCACAGTATGACAAAGTGATGGATGCGTTAGTGGTCACGATTAGATGTTTGTTTATGATCAGTGAATCAGCATTTCAGTGTGGTCCTTGGTGAATCTAAGGAAACAGATTATGTAATGTTGGCTGTTTGTATGTGCACAAAATTCTCACTTTCTAGCTTTACTACATAATGATCTCTCTGCCCGTCTTTCTACAGGTAACAACTGGCAGTTTGCATTCAACGTCAAGTTCTACCCTCCTGACCCATCTCTCCTCACTGAAGACATTACAAGGTACACACACACACACACAAGAACATGTATCAGGATCTAACACCCAGCGTTTCCATTAAATTTACCAATTTTCATCCGTGTTGAACATAAATAAAAAAGCAGCATGAATAATACTGATATTTTGGCTTGACTATCAAATGTGACTTGCATCTGTCCTTAGTTATTTGGATTAACTCGTGTTTGGATGCTTGCTGAGGGGCATGAACACACAAAGTGAAACAGAAAGCACAGCATAGCAACTAGCACAACTTTACTGCTTCATGTATCAAATAAGATTAAGGCCACAAAAAGCTGGCTTTGTGCACGTATTTCTTTTTGCATTTATACACAGGCAGAAACACAGAGGCACTGTGACTCTGTGTCTAAAGCACACAGCATTTAGACTGAGGTTTGTATCTAATGGAGCGGACAGCTTCTCTGATAGTTGCAGTTAAAGGGCACCCCAACCGGTCGCAGCAGATGGCCGCCCCTCCCTGAGCCTGGTTCTGCTGGAGGTTTCTTCCTGTTAAAAGGGAGTTTTTCCTTCCCATCGTCGCCAAAGTGCTTGCTCATAGGGGGTCATATGATTGTTGGGTTTTCTCTGTATGTACTATTGTACAATATAAAGCGCCTTGAGGCAACTGTTGTTGTGATCTGGCGCTATATAAATAAAATTGAATTGAATTGAATTGAATTGAATTGAATTGAATTGAAAGGCTAAACAAGGACACTCACACTGCTGTTGACCTTCTATAAAAAGTGCCAAATGTTATTTGGCACTGTAAGTCTGCAAATGTATATCCTGTTAAGTTTTAACAGTCATATTGCTTATCAGTCCACTAGCTGTTTTCCACCGGATTTGCCACAACCCAAATCCAAAAGCTGTTTTCTATTTATTAGTTATCTAATTAGCCATATGATGGTAAAATGCAGTATTGTTCTGGGACATTATGTTGGCCTATTTAACAGGTGTGTAACTTGATGACTGAGCTTTAAGCCTCCCTGTCAGCAAGTGTCCATCCTGCTTAAAGTGACTTTGAAAGACATTTTCAACAGGCAGAATAGTACCTGTACTTTGGGTCGTTTGAAGTGACGTTTCATTAGATAATGGATTCATGACGAGAGGGTTACTTTAGGGGGCAGCTAACACTGTTTAAGTCCACATGGCTGCTAGACAAGTCAGTAACTGCAAATATAAACATTATGATAGATAAGTATAACAGCAGTAGTGCAAACATCAAAGCAATTTAATCCATACCAGAGGATCTTATTCTCAGGCTTAAAAGAAGCTCAGGCTACATGGATGTCCTTATTATTATTGTGAACAACAGAGGTGCTTCCACTTCAAAGGAAACCAAAGAAAAAGCTTTGAACAAGTTTTGTTCTTGTTTATACTTGACTTGGTTTCGACTCGTAATCCGTGCTTGTTTGCCCCCTTTCTTCTTTTGTAGGTACCTTTTGTGTCTGCAGCTCCGTGAAGATGTGGCTTCTGGACGTCTGCCTTGCTCATTTGTAACTCACGCTCTGCTGGGCTCATACACACTGCAGGTACATCACGTGTAATTATATACATGGATGCTGTGTGTTTATTTATCTGTGTTTACATGTGCATGTGGATACGTAACTATGTCTCTGTTGGAAAAAGCCAATTCATACATACGTTCTTTTCCCCTTTTTTTCTTTTTCTTTTTTAAAAAAACAGGCAGAAATTGGTGACTTTGAACCTGACCAGCCTCGCCCTCTGGACTTCATCAGTCAGCTGACCTTCGCACCAAATCAGAACAAAGAAATGGAGGAAAAGATTCTTGAGCTCTACAAGTCCCACAGGTCAGTTAGGAAGTTCCTTTGTTCCTTATTTATATTGGCACAACTGGACATCACACAGATTTGTATAAGGGGGCCTCCATTGCTTAACATAGAGCTTCACAGGGTCCATCATGTAAAAGTTATAATAACCCACTTGAGTGTAATTAAAAATAAGACCTTATACCAACTGTGTGTGGATTGTCACAAACACTGCTGTTGGGTAGAAAAGCTATGTTAAAATGGCTTGTGATAATATTTGACTTTGCTTATCATTAGAGTAAAAAAGAGCCAAGGCTTTGGCTCAACACTGTGGATCTGTGGTGCTTTAATCTTTAATACACAGATTCAGACAGCCTAAGAAACCAGTCCTGTCAATTTGCAACGTGGGGCTAAATAACCAGAGCAGCTGATTAGGAACAAGGGTTATCTAAACCTAACGAGAGTAAGTAGCAGTTTGGTAATGTAGTCAAGTTGTAGGCTAATGTTATCTGTCATCATTACGTCATAAAATTTTTAATATAGTAGAAAGAGATGCGTAAAACACTTTACTATTCCAGCACAACGACTTGTAGACAGCCTGTAGATAATTGACTCTGTTACTTCATCTTTTTCCAGGAAAAAAAAATTCCAGCTCAAAGTAAATTCTGGTGTGTAGTAGTGGTTCTTTGTTGTTGTTGTTGTTTAACAATGTTGGAGTAGAATTTAAGCTCGGTGTGTCTGAACTGCAACAGTGGAGGGCTGGTAAAGATAAGAACATTTAAACAATACACGTAAACAATAAAGAAGGCTAAAGTGTAGTGTTAACGGTATGTTTCAATTAGAATTAAAATTGGAATAAAAAACTTGTTATAATACAATTAAGGCAGAAAATTATCAGACAGAGAATATCACAATATATAGAAATATGAGCATTTTGAATTAATTGAGCCTTTTCTTTGCTCTTTAGGGGAATGACACCGGCACAGGCCGACACCCAGTTTCTTGAAAATGCCAAGAAGCTGTCCATGTACGGCGTGGACCTGCACCACGCTAAGGTATGAATAAATGAATGAATCCTGTCCTCTCCATTATTGTTAACATCTGTGGCTGAGCAGCTTCTTTGATGTGGGGAGAGGGTGCCGGTGGGCCTGTGTGTGTGTGTGTGTGTGTGTGCTTGTGTGTGTGTGTGTCAGCTGTGCAAACACTTGGGGAGGCCATTACCATGGGAACAGCCAGTGTTTCTCACTGGCTGTTCTCAAATGCACGCAGTACACGTTTTTATGTTTGTCTCAGTATGTTTGTGTGTCTTTGTGCAATATGGGCAGAAAAATGAGAGTCTTAAAAATAGAAAGGATGGATGAGAGAATGAGAAGGGGAAATAATGGAGGACAGAAATAAGGCTAGGGTGAGATGGGGACAAATACTTGAAAGAGGCGAGCCCGCTTTAAGGGCATGCCCCACTTTTTGCAACGCGGACCACCAAGGGAAAGATAGAAAAGCAGAGAGAGCTTTTAAAATGCTGAAAATCCTTCTTCCTTTTTAATTTATTTATTTGTTTTATGGCATACCAAAGATGTGGGAATTCAGGGAGTCGATCTATTTCTGTCCTGTGCCATTAATTTGTTGCACAAGTATCTGAATCCCCAGGGCCCACAGAGGAACTGTTTGAAATACTGGATGTCAAAACATTTTAAAAGCACAAATGTAACACACACTGAGTAATAGTATTAAGCTGTGAAAAGGCAAAGATGGAAACGAACAGAGCAAATAAAACTGTTGGTAGTTTAAAAAAATGTAAAAGAGGCGAGGTAATGAACAGTGGGCAGCTTGTGTGAACCAGGCCTGGGACTGCTAAAGCCGCTGTGCCCATGTGGCGGTCTCTCACCAACCACTCAGCTCTGTGATCTCTCGGTTATCTCTGTGCTAATGTGGATTTTTGTACAACTTAACAATTTAATACATAATTGTAATGACATCAAACAACATGTAAGCTGCTTGCTTTAGTTATTTGCAAAGGTATTAACAGAAAAATCTGATGAAAATAGTTTGCTTTGACATTCCCTCTGTCAGTGTAACCGGCCAAAATATCGGAATGTAGCTGCAGCGCAAGGTCAGAGATCGATGAGCAGCTAATAGCACGGCAAGGCCATGTGATGTTTGTGTGTATGTGTCCTGATAAAACTGTCCATTATCCACATATTGCATTCTCCATTAGTACAACAGATTTTTCCTGTGTTACTTCACTACTGCAATCAATACCATTAGCAGATGGTCTGGGAGCCTTAAAAGCTTTGTCAGTATGTTAGTCTGCCAGCCAAATGCGTTACAGTTGTACTGAATAGCACTGTTTGTGTGTGTGGTAATGGTGACCTTAAACAGTCTACTTTAATAATCAATCCATGCACAGTAGAATCCAGCTTGGAGGAATAGGTGGTGTTTACAATATATTTTATGCACATTTGTATCCTCACAGGATTCAGAAGGTGTCGACATCATGCTTGGCGTGTGCGCCAACGGACTCTTAGTCTACAAAGACAGGCTTCGGATAAATCGCTTTGCTTGGCCCAAAATACTCAAGATTTCATACAAGAGAAACAACTTCTACATTAAAATCAGACCAGGAGAGGTATGTGTGCACACGAGTTAGCTTTACCTATGTGAATTATTTTTAAAAGTGTCCTTTTTACTGTTAAGAAAACGTCTTTTTCTCACTGATACCGTGTTTGATAGACGGAGCAGTTTGAGAGTACAGTGGGATTCAAACTCCAGAATCACCGAGCTGCCAAAAGGCTGTGGAAAGTCTGTGTGGAGAATCACAGTTTCTTCAGGTATATATGTACAGACTGATGCATCCACAGTAAAGATAGATGGAGTTTAGAGTACAGGTATACTTTTTTTTTTCTGTCTGTAGAGTCACTTGTGTTATTTTGCTTGAAAACAAAAAGCAGTAAGTGTGTGAAGAAAGCGTATCTAATATTGCGTATTTGTTGCCTTAGACACAGCAAATAACACGCATATAGATAAGCCTGATGCTCATGTTTGCTTTGCGTGTTTGCACATTTGTATGTCTGTGTTTGTGTTTGTAGAGATGCTTGAGTATTCCTTTCATATCCTGTTCAAGGAGGAGTTGCCTGGAAGCATTTTGCTTTCCTTACCCATAGACGTATAAATGTGATCATCAATGTTTCATTGCAAAGTAAATTATTCTGAAAAAGCTTTAATAGTCATGTTTCTCTCAGTACTACTTCATCTCTCTCCGTCTCTCTCTCTTTTTGGCACTAGGTTAAATGCACCAGAGCCTCCTACCAAGGCCCGCTTTTTGACTCTGGGCTCAAAGTTTCGTTACAGCGGGCGAACTCAGGCCCAAACCCGCATGGCCAGTTCCCTCATAGACCGACCGGCGCCCAGCTTCGAGCGCACGTCATCAAAGCGCATCAGCCGCAGTTTGGATGGAGGTAACACACATAAATGCAACTGAAAGTGAGGCATATTTGATATTTCAGCTTCGCTCTGAACTACGTCGAATGAATAGACAGATGGAAGGAATGAGGGGCAGATGGAAGCAGGGTCATGGATTTAGGCACTGCGCAGGGTCGTGTGCTTGTCTGTGTTTGTACTGATGATGATGCTCGATGCCTGACCAGATACAGGAAATAGCTGGAGCATATGTTTCCTGTCACACAGTGACAGACAGAGAGGGAGAAAAGAAAGAGCTGAAAAGAATGAATGTTCTGTGGATCCAAAAGTATGAAAACTTACAATACGCTGATAGAGGACAGCAGGGTGAAGAAGAAAACACAGATTCTTCAAATTTTGTCTGCAAAAAAGTCGTCATTAACATCGGATTTATAAATAACTACAGTGATCTCATGTAGAACTGTAGTAAAACTAGTGTGTTCTGTACTTCTGTAGAACTGTGATGTGGTTTGGGCTTCTTCTTTGCCTACACATTTGTTTTGTTCTGCTTTGTTTCGAGAGGTTCGAGATTCCCAGATTGCAGATTTTCACGCAGATGTGCCCCTGCGTTTAACATGTGTCAGGTTATTCTGTTAGCTGATATTGCCCCCTGCTGGGTGTATTATTCTACTGCACCTTGATTTTGTCAATGTTTTATACTTCAGTTAATTTTGGTGCATTTACTAGCGTTTATTTGCTCATTATAGTTATTTACTTATTGAATACTCGCATAACTGTGATCGCCGTTGCTGTTTGTTTCTGATTGCGTAGCACCAATGATCAGCATAACTGAGGCTGGCAGGGAATCGGCTGAGAATGGACGCGAACCTCACCTGGAGCTCCACTCTGACTCAAAGGTGTGTATGTTCATAAATCATGTATAAGAACAGCAGCACGACATAAAGATAGAATGTATGCAGCTCAGTTCTAGTTTTTGTTTTTTTGTTTGTTTATTTTTTAAATTATAACAATGAGTTTATTTTGTCCCATGGAAACTGTCTGTGATTTGTATAAAATAGAAAGACAGTATGTACTGAAAGCCAGAAATCCAGAGACAGTTTCTGCTGTTTCTTGTTACTGTTGTAAGATAGGAGTGTGTGTTTGCTTTGTGTTTTTGTGAAACGGTGAATATATGTATTTTATTTTCCTGGTTTGCAAAACTGTGACATTAGAAGTCGTTCATGTGTAAACATAACCATTTATGGATCACTGCTGATAATTTGTGGCGAGTCTCATCCACTCTGTATGTGTGTCTGATGACGACGACTGCTTAACCGTGGCAGGTGAACAAAGTCTGTTATTTCTACTCTACACGCCCCTGGTACTCATTTCATAGACAAGCGAGTTCGAACAAGAGAGTAAAGCTGAGAGTTGTAGCTTTTCCAACAGCTTTCACTACAATCTACAAGCACAAATTCAAATCATTTTTTTCTTAGTATATTTAGTGATCAGGAATAAGTGAGACACTGAGATATCAACCTCATCTAGGGCCAGAGGACGGCTATTAATTTGCCTCCACAAAATTTGAATGTACACAAGAGTGGTAAACAAAGAAAGCTTCATGTCTTCAGTCTCATATTTTTAGTGGTTTTCTTATCAACTACAACGAGTCTTTGCAGAGCAGTTTTTTAAGTAGTCAAGAATTTTGCTCTACTAGCTGCTGTTCTCTACTGTGAAGCTGTTTCCCTTTTATTCGTAGTGCTCACTACTAAACCGAACCCATCTCTGAACATTATATGAGTATACACAGAGTACTGCTGTGTGCTGCTGTGCATGCCTCCTGTTCCAGCTCCCTTTCCTCACTGCCCCCCTCCCGTCTCCTCCTAATCCTCGCTCACATCCCAGCACTCCGAACTTGGCCCCTGTCTTAGCCCCTTTCAGTCGTGACACACCCTGTTGACACTTTTTCTGCCAGCACCTGTGCCTACTGTTTTCTGCACCTATGCTCTACCCTGCTATGTTCACTTGTAAGCGACTGTGGTGTGTTGTTCACTGACTAATGTTTTGTCTCTTTCCCTCTCTCTTTTTTCTTTCACACACTCCCTTTTCAAAATTTTAATTTCTTTATTTTGCCGTTTTCACACCTCTCTTGCATGTTGCCACTTGTTGCTGCCATTTTCTGAAATTTTAATAATTTTAATTTTTGCACTCGTTTTTTTTTTTTTATTTGTCATTTTTTATTTTCATTTCTTCACGGCTTGCTCCTTCACTTTGTGGGTGCGTGTATTCGCCGTTGTTCGATCTCTCTTCTCACCCATCTATCCGCTCTATGGCTCTCTTGTCATATTGTACCCTCCCTCATTTCTTGCTTTTTCTTCCTCTCCTCTTGTATGTTCCTTTAATTCTTCTCTCTCCATTAGTCAATCTTCATGTTCCCCCTCTCCTTCTCCTCCTCATCCTCACTCTCATCCATCCCACCCTCCCTTGACTCCATCTCCGAGCTTGACCACGTCCTTTCAGATATCTCTGAAGATGAAGATCGTATCGACGACGTGGACTCCGCACACGCGCTGTGGACCCTCCCCTCAAACACCCTCTCCCTCTTCACTGATCAGCAGTTAGCTGATCTTGAGCAGCTTGCACAAAATCCCTCATCCTCCCAAACATGCAGCTCAGAGATTTTGAAATCTGGTGAGGGCTGCCAGGCTGAAACCAGAGCAACAGCTGGACTGCTAAACTGGCGAAGCTGGTTCTCTCTGAAGGGTGTGGTTAAATATGTTTCTTTTGTCTTTGGCTTTCTCTCCGTTTCAGGAAATGGAAACATGTGTCTGGCCACAGGCACTTTTTCAAGATTGATGAAGAAACTGAACCTTTTTTCTCCTGCTTTGTTCATGATGATGTCAAAGTGGGTTGCAAAATTAAATATTTGCACCATCACTGCCTGGAATTATAGAATCTCCAATATGATTATGTCCAAATTAGATCAAATCCTTAACATTTTGACATTTAGATGGACTCATTTGGTAGCATTTCTTACCCAGCATCTTCCTCCAAAGATCAGTAATGCAGTTGCTGTTTTATGTTCTCGTCCAGCTCAATTGAGATTACCTAACATATCTTCTCTCCATCCATCAATACTCTCAACCATTGCTTCCCTCTCCTCTCTCCCTGCTCGTCCCTTTTCTTTCCCATCCTGCTCCTCTCTCTCTGCCTTCTCTTGCTCTGACCTCATTGCATCTGTACATC
Organism: Hemichromis elongatus; assembly: GCA_015108515.1. Classification (NCBI taxonomy): domain Eukaryota; kingdom Metazoa; phylum Chordata; class Actinopteri; order Cichliformes; family Cichlidae; genus Hemichromis; species Hemichromis elongatus. The sequence goes on along the minus strand of VUQR01022856.1, from coordinate 33,763 downwards.
GCTACCTCCTGAATCCCTCCCCTCTGTTCCTGCCTTGCCTGTTAGTGGTCTTCCTCCTGGCAGTGATGCTGACAGCAAGCCAGTCTGTAGTCTTAGCTCTGATTTTAGCCACACCCCTCGGTCTGACCCTGTGTTACTTGGAGAAAGTTGTCTCCAATCAAAGAAAAACCGCTTTGCCAGTGTTTCTCGATGACGGGCCCGACAATCAGTCTGAGAATCAGTTGAGCTCTGTTTTCAACAGGCAGGTTTCTCCTCTCACGCCAACACACACGCCTCCTCGCGTCAGGCACCGCACTAATGCAGAGGTCACCTGGATGCAAGAGATGTGTGATCCAGCTGCATAAAAGCAACATGTACACACCTCCTCCTGGCCCATATTCCACTCCCTCACTCTGTGTTTGACCTCTTTTTTAATGCATATCATGTCTGTCAACACCTTTTGTTCATTTCCCCCACCAGCATTTCCTCCTTTAGCTAATATATATATATGTTTTATTCTACCTCTTAATTTCTCACACTGCAAACCCCACTGTAGTGTTTGAAGAAACAGAGTAGAATAAGATTAAATTAAGAGTTAGAACAGTGATAAGACATTAAAAAAAATGTATAGCACAGAAACAGAGATGTACTTTGCCAATATAGAGAAAAGGTCACTTTATTAAGAGTTTTAAAAAATATACAGAAATTGAGAAGAAAGCAGAGAGATTTAAAAAAGGCACCAGTAATGATTAGTGATATTCAGAACACATTGCCAGAGTAGCTGCGATTAGATGTTATTAATTGTAAAGCTCTGTTGTGGTTGCTCTGTGTAATATAAAACTGCTTAATGTCACTCTAATCAGATGTCTTGACGTAATTATATAAATTACATATTTAAGGCAGAGTTGATTATTTTTAAATGTTATTTTCAGTTGCTTGGTTTTGCATTGAAAGTGCAACGCTGTGTAATTAATAGTTAATCACATGTTAGAGTTGTACATACAGTTGCCTCCAGATGCCTATGACACCTACAGCTTATTGCATTTATGTATAATACATAACAAACATTAAGAGTAAACAGTGTTACACGTACCCCGATCCCAAATGTTCAGCACTGTGTCCTTTACCTCTCTGCGCTGATCAAGTCATTTTAGACAAAACTCTTCTAGTGTTTTTGTAGATGTCATGTGGTTAACCTTTATTGTCCTGGACACTAACAGTTCCACCTGGTTTTGGACTTTAAACTCATCATAAATGCGAAGCTGTAAATATAACACTGCCTTTCAGTTGTAGATAGTACTTGTAAAAGTATACTTTGACACACACTGTAAGCAGTTAGTAACACCTTCTGTCTCCACTTCTTGACCACCTCAGCATCCTTTCCTGTTACTGTTCCAGTGGGTTTGGCGCTAAGGTCACACGACCAGCAGTCCTCCCTAACAATAAAGGTTGCTGTGGAAAAGAAAGAAAGAAAAAAAAAAAAGCTTTTCCCATCATCCATTTCACTCTTTTCTTTCTTCGTGCCCTTGCCTCCTTCATTTTGTCCTGGCTACCATCACCATGACTACGACACTGAAGGTTACGGTGGTGGACGTAAGCCCCGGCGATGCAGAGGCCATGCCCTCCCAGGTCTGTAAGACCTGTCTTCACCCAGCATGCTATACAAATTTTAAAGGCATAAGAATAAATTGACTTTATGCAGCTAAGAAGTAGTGTGAAATGTTTACAACGTTGGTTTTATGGTGTGATGGAGCAAACCTGTCCTTATTGTCTCCTCGACTTTACCCCACCAGCACTCACCTGGATCCAGTGAACTTGGCCCCCCTCAGGTTCATTCATCTTATTGGTTATTTGGTTGTGCATTGGCCTGTGGCCCGTGTGGGTTGGTTTAGTGGTTGGGTTTATTCTTTTCCCAGGGTGAAGATGCCCTGACTTGAAAATATGGAGATCGTTTGGGATTTTTCTTTATTTTTTTTAAACAAGACCAAATCTGGAATTTTATAACCTTAAAAAAGTTATTGACTCATATTGCATTTATTTAAAATTACACCTCCGGCTCTACATTTGAATTCCAGATTGGGTCTGGCTCTTAAAAATAGATCTGGGCACTTTCACCCCTCTGTTTTCACTTTCAGATGCTCTGCTGTGGCTCACAGTTTCAGTCTGGTTTCTGGTTTGCACCTGAGGTTCTTTTTGTTATTTTTGAGTTTTCCTGAAAGCGCAGTGTGGTTTTGATGGTTTGTGTGAACATCTTTTGGTGTTTTGAATGCTTTGGATTTGCATGTTTGCCATGGGTACGAGTATCAACATCTGTCACATTCGTGAGGAATACAAAAACGAAAACACTTGTGCTTGTACCCATCATCCAACGTTCCCCAGAGATATCTGGGACATTTTTGGTGTCAACGTCTCACTTTTTTTTTTTTTTTTTTTTTTTTTTTATTTTTTTTTTTTTTTTTTTTTTTTTTTTTTTTTTTTTTTTTTTTTTTTTTTCCCCCTTTTTTTTTTTTTTTTTTTTTTTTTTTTATTTATTTTTTATTTTTTATAAAAAAAATTTTTATTTTTTTTTTTTTTTTATTATATAAAAAAAAAAAAAAAAAAAAAAAAAAGAGGGACGGGG
>VUQR01022856.1:0-31144 GCA_015108515.1 Hemichromis elongatus | reverse complement strand
TGTCATCTTCTTCTTTTTTTTTTTTTTTTTTTGTCTATGTAATTTTTGTTGTTGTTTTCATTCTGTTAGTCTTGTTTTATTTTATAGTTTTCACCACACATTTATTAATTTCTTTTTAATTAATTATTTGTTTTCATTGTGTGCTGTGTGTCTGCCTTCCAGAGTTCGTTGAGAGTGCATGGGGACAATATTTATGTGAGACACAGTAATTTAATGTTGGAGGTTGGTACTGGTATTGTCCGATGGCTGAAAATGAGACCTACATGTTTCTGTGTATTCTGACGCCATCAGATCTACAACTATACTGTACAAGACTGCTGCCCTCTCGCACTCTCAGGCTCTGCATGCATGCCCGCATGTGTTCGTGTGTGTGTGGATGTTTGTTGATCAACTCTGTACTCAGTTCCAACATCAACGGTTATGATCTTGGAAAGTTGAAAACATTTCAGTGCTAGTTGTCCTAATTCACACGGCAGCTCCTCTGAACTCCTTTCATAGTTTTTGTGATAAAACACAAATGTCACCTGAAGCAGAATTAGATCAATATTTCTACATGTGTACTAATCACAAGTCATCACCTAATTTGTCCCAGTTCCACTCAGATTTTGACATTTTTCAGCTTCATAATGCAGTTTGCAGCTCTTGAGTTTGTGGGGTCCGTTCTGCAAAAATAAAGAGCTCGCTTTATTTATCTGTCAGCAGCGGATGCTACAAGAAACTACAAGAAACTTCAAGACTGATCACACATTTCATACAATAGTTGTAGTTTTTTTTGTGCAGTTTTTGTCCTTTCATTTTCTCGTTGTTAGTTTCAGATTTCGTCTTTTAAAGTACTCTTAATATTAGTCGAAATGTTAACAATTATGTTGCATTACAAGCAACACTTTGTGTTGATAGTTAACTCACAGTCTTAATAAAAAATCTGGTCCTTATGGTGTTTGATTTGGAAACTTGTAACACCTTTTTGCATTTGTATTTAATAATATTTACTTTGAATATTACAAAATATCGATTTTAGTCATTTTTTTCTCTTTTTCTAAAAAGTCTAGTTTTATTTTTATCTCACTCACTCAGCTTACTGTTGTAATTTTGGCCCTAGTATTTAACTTCTTGTCTGGTCACTGAGTCCTGGGATAACCTCGCATTAAAATGAGAAAATGAGCTTTAAATGCACCACTCAGATTGTTTACTACGTTTAGCAGTTATGCTTGCAAACAATGTTGTCTGAGGGATAGAAATGAGGTTAAGGATGTTCCTCTTGGATATGATCCGTAACTAAACACTGCCTCTTTAGACCTTTATTCTTCTCCATGCTGTTTGGAAATTGGTGAAGTTCTGTCAGAAACCTCCGTTTTGTATCTGCACAACAGCACAGTAGAAATGGGCTCTTCCAAGAAAATTTCCCTGACTGAGTGTTCACAATAGCTGCTTTGTGAATAGGACTGTTGGTGACTTAAATGCATGCTCTGTGCATGTTGATTGCTGTTTTGTTACTGTTTTTATCTTGTTGTATTCTGGATTCTCAGTTGGTCAGAAAGTTTGATCATTGCCAGGCAGCTGCGTCTAACCCGACTAATCCAGCCTCCCTAACGCACACGAGGAGCTTTCTTCCTGTTTTCTGGTGATTGGCTGCCAAAAGTCAAGTGATCTGTGGTGTGATAACATACTAAAACAACAAAACCTGTGTGTGAAGCATGGGGCTGATAGTGATCCGTTGCACTAGAGTAGTCTACACAGTAATCAGTGTTAGCTGAGATGTTAAAGGTGCTTAGAGCAGACTGAATAATAATTTTCTCCTTAGTATATGGTGCCATTGTCTCTGTGTTGGATTAAATCCTGCAGCCTTCTCAGTAGATTAAGAAAATGTGTCTAAGTTATCTCAGTTTTACGAAATCTCTCCATGCTAGTGTGAATGAAACGGGGAACAGATGGAGGCAAACCTGGTTGAAAGATACCTGACGGGTAACAAAACAACTATTAATAATGACATTAAAGTTAAAAGGAAAAGTGAAAACTAATACTAAACTAAACAAATAATCTGATAGTGAGTAAGCAGTCAGATAGGAATACAGGGTAAGAGAGAGGCAGAGTAGCACTACCAGCTCCATGCTCTGCAGCCTGCTGTTCCTGGTCTGTTTTAAGGGAAAAGTCCTTACAAGATGGTAGGCTTTGTTTCACTGCAGCTTGCTGTACTTCATTAGTAATCAGGCGGGATGCACCAATTGTGAAATTCTGGGTTGATAATAATAAAAAACAAGTTTAAAATAACAATTTTGGCCTATAGCTAAACCAACAGTTCCAGTAAATTAGCTTAGTTGTTAGTTATTCATCGATTATCAAAAGATAACTTAGCTGTTTGTATGCGTTAGCTCTTCTTTACACTATATTTCAACCTGTTGTCAAAACAAATTTGATGTGCCAGAATTTGCTGATAGTCTGATACAGTCAGGTGATCAAAATCACCGATATTGGCTGTAGGTGCATCCCTAGCGATAAGTGATATATGTGACTTTATTCAAGGCTTTTTAAGCAACGCTCCGGTGAAGCACAGCATCCATCTTGTTTCCCTTCATATTGACAGACTAATGTCCTGTGACCACAATTTTTCCCTCCCCGCCCCTTTCTCCTTTTATCCGTCCCCATTTCTCCTTCACTTTTCACCTCCTCCTTTTCTTTTTATATTTTTTCTGTCTCTTGATCTTGCTCTCCCCCTTTTTTTGTAATCTCCTTCTACTCTGGCTTTTACTTCCATCTTTTTTCCCATGTTTATCTTTTTCCCTTCACCTTCTACTTCTCACTTCTCTTACATCCCACGTATCACTCACATTCATGTCATTTACTCTCCGCCTGCCTCTTACCCCCCCTTCCCCTTATACCAATCCTTTCCTCCCCCCCTCCTTCCCCCATTAGGACCATGATAAGACCCAAGAAGAGGTTTTGAAACACCAAGCTAGCATTAGCCAGCTAAAACGCTCCTTTATGGAAGCTCCACCTCCCTCTCCTCCTCAGCCCAACCAGTGGGAGAAACGGCTCACCTCCTCTCCTGCTACGATACGTTTGCAACAGCAACAAGTGGTACGTTTGTCTGGATGTTTTTGTCACTACAAGACACATGATCTGCAGACAGTTTAGCCTACAACAATAGTGCAGGTGATGGAGCATCATGCAGAGGATTTCAGTTGTGTTTTTTGCTGTAGAAACACAACATTGCAGTCGCTGTAGTAAGAAAAAACTTTCATTATTTGTGTTTTCACTTGATTTCTAAAGTTTTCTTCTTTTTGTTTTGGAGCTCATTCTGTATCATTACACCCACTGCTTTCTTTTTATCGCTTACATTTGAAGGAGTTTTTGGGATTGTGCCAACTTTATGGCACCTGATTTTTGATCTGTACTCTTTTACTTGGTGCCATGCTGGTTTTTCCACAGCATGTTGATTATAGCTCATCCATCACTTAACGATCACTTATGGTTGTTGTGTTGAAGAAAACTGACCAAACATCAGTAACTGTTCATTCCTTCCCAGCAGGACTGATGTTACGTTGGATTTTTGACAGCACACAGGGTTTTACTTCATTTGAGTTCTACTACACTCCGCTTCTCTAATTTCTCTCTCTGTTTCTAATTGACTTTGTGTAACAGTGGTGTAACGATTCTTGAAATCCACAGTTTTGTGCATACTTTGGACATTTGGATCCCCATTAACTGAACACATCAAAGAGTAGTAACTTCTTTGTCTTTTTGGCTTTTCTCAGGATATCCTATATAAGATCTTACCTTCAAATATGCACTTTAAACAGGTGTTAACATCCACAGTTTCACACACTTTACCAATTTCCCATCCTATATTTACAGCAATGCAAAAACTGCTCTTACAAATTCCAAAACAGTCATTTAAAAAAAAGCCTTTTACTGTGAAGTTTGGCTAATATACACACAGGAAGCAGCTGCTAGCTTAGCTACTCCTGTGGCTATCATAAGAAGTGACTTCTAGAACTGTTACACCTCTACTATGTAATCATAAAGCATTTCTTTGTACATCTGTATGCTTTTAAGGATATTTTGTCTTCTTTTGACTTTTGTCAGGTTATCCTTTATAAGATCTTGTCTTCTATCTCATGTTTTCATGCTTCTGTATGTCTTCTCTTTGTCCTTTTTATTGTGTGTTGCTGTAGAGTCTTGCAGAGGAGATAGCGTCAGTTCTTTTCAGTAGACACACTGACATTGGACTTAATTCAGCTGCTAAGGCTGTCTGCATTACTCCTGAACCACCACTAGATGCTGTTAAAACCACAAGTTCAGCTGCTGCTTCTTCTTCTTCCGCTGCTGTCTGCAGTTTCTCTACACCACAAAGGCCTCTTGCAACCCTTTCTGCTGCCCTCTCTGCCACTGAGGTGCTTCTACCAAGCATTTAGGAGTCACTTTACTTTAATTGTTGGTTAAAAGGGGAGTTAATACCACAATCAAATGAACATGTTTTTTTCTAGGCTGTAGTGCTGTTTACTTTGTCTTGCCTGTGAAGATTTCTGTGCTCTTGAATATAAAAGATCAACTGCACTTGGCTTGAGCTGCTCAACACAGCAAAACTGATAACTCATCTGTAATGATGACACATTTACTCACCTGGATGTGAACTCTGAGCTGTTTTCTTTCTACCAAACTACACCTGCCAAGCAAAGGAAGGTGGATGCTTCCTTCTGCACAGTGCACTACAATCTAGAAGAAATACATGTATGTTTGATTTTAGGGTCACCTGTACCTTTAACCAATCGTTTTTCTGTTTAACTTGAGAGTAAACTGACACTTTGTAATTCCTCAGGTATTTAAGGATGCCTGCCAGATGTGTTTACAAACTAAAGGGGTTTAAGACGCCCATAATGCCTGCTGTAGATGCGAATGAATGGTGGCGATAATTAGTTTGTGACGGCTCCATTCATCCCAAAGAACGGGCACACAAACACCATGATGCATTTAATCTAAACCAACTCACAGCTATGAATGGGTGCATGGCTTTTACGATTTCTTTTTTTTTTTTTTTTACATTATTTTCCCTATTTTATTTTGGTGGGGATTGTAAGTAGGTAAATATATGTGGATTTTATGCTAATGTACTAATCTGCTCAGTTCTATGATCTGTGCTTCAAAAATAAATATATTCGAAGCAGCAGCTTTCATAATGTAAAAAAGAAAAGCAGAAATGAGGCAGCTAAATAATGTGCTCGGTTAGTGGCTTTTTAAAGGAGCTTTTAAAACTACATAAAAAGAGGTTTTCAAGTGAGTCCATTATGATGCATTTTCGTGGTTGTCTCAAAGACACTGCTGACTTCAATGCCACGCTTCTTTTCCCTTTTTATGTATGTGAAGATAACCTTTTTCATTTATTGATGTGGTATTCTCTTTAATCCATCTTTCATCCTTTTGTTTTACATTTTCTTTTTGGTTCTTTTATCCCGTCTCTTTTCGCTGCTTCAGTGAACCTCATGCTTTATGGGTGGTGCATGAAAAAAACAGTCCACCAGGCACAGAATGAGAGACAATAGACGTGAGGGGGATTGGGCACAAATAACAAAGGCAGCCCATTCCCACATGCTGTGATAACAGACATCTTAATATTGCTAACATTGATGGTGTGTGATTAATAATGTCATGCTAACTTCTCTGTCATGCAGGTCAGTGTGCCCCAAACAGAAGCATCTACAGCTGATAACACGATCTCTGATACCAAAGAACCCGCAAAGGTGGTCCTGACCTTCTTCTATTACTTCATCCAACCTTCCATGACAGTTTATATCCATTACTTTCTTCATGCCTTCATTCATTTTCCACTGGAAGCTTAAATTTTCTGTTCCTTCATTATCTGTCCTCCCGTTCTTGTCTCTTTGTCGACAGTTCTTCATCTTCTCCTGCTTTGGTGTTTCTTTATTATCTAACGTAGCTTAATTTTTTTCTTATTTAAGTTCAATGATCATTTTATTCTTTTGTTTTTTTGTCTCCATGCGTTTGTTGTTGTTATGGTGTGTGTGTGTGCACCTCATTGTGTTTGTGTGTGTGTGTCTGTGAACCGGGTGTACATGCGTGCTTGTGTGTGTGTCTGTGTGTAGACAACCGAGGTTGAAATCGAGGAAACGGTTGTCGTCCAAGAGATTTCCAGAGCTCCCAAACCTGGACTTGTCACGGTTGCAGCCAGTTCCCCCGCTGCTCCATCGGCAGAGCAGGAAACGAGGGAACAGGAAGTGAAAGTTCAAGAGGAAGCGGTGGTGGTTGAGGAAGTGAAGCCGAGGAAGGAAGAGAGCATTTCATCTGAGAGCGAGAGTGAAGAAGAAGCAGAGTACCATCCGCATGTCCCCGTGTCCATCTCTCACACACAAATACCAGAGGAGAAGGAAGAGGAGGAAGAGCAGGAGAAGCAAGAGGAAGATAAGAGGGCAGAGCTACAGTTGTTGGCTTCAGATGCTGCTTCTCTTCCAGCTGAAGTCATCCGGCCTGCAGAAGAATCTAGTCGAGAAGAAGAGCCCAGGAAGGAGGACGGCACAGAGACAGAGAAGACAGTGAATGCCGAGGCAGAGAAAGAAGTTGAGCGTGAGACTGAGGAGAGCACAGACGATCCGATGGTGACGCCCGATGAAGCTCCTAATGGCCTCACCCTACCTGAGGAGGGTGTGACTGTAATGGATGCGCCTGCAGAGCAAGAGGAGGAGCCTAAAATGAACGGAGAGCCCTCGCTGGTTGAAGCAGAGCCACTGCCACAGGTTATTTGTTGCTCTGAGGTAAAGTCTACACTGGGCCGACTGCGGAGCTTCCCCGGGCTTTGATCCCTCTCCTGCCAACTATAGAAACACCCACTTTTTTCCTTCCCTGCTTTTGAGAGTGCCGGTTTTCTTCCTGCTTGTGTGAATATTTAAGCCCCATGTACATCCTCACACTCATCTTCGTCCTGTGAAAATAAAAGGTTTTTACTAGTATGCTCAAAACTCCCGAAACCAAGGGGGAGTGCTTTAAAGTTACAATTCACCACCGTTGTTTTGGTGTTCATAGGCTTCATGTTCATTTACTATAAACATTTGAATTTCTTACATATCTGCTGTTGTCAGATACCATTCATACCATTATCATGTCCCACGCAGTGTGGTGTGTTGCTACTTTTATGTTAGTGTTGTGAAGTAAATGGGGCCTAAGTGGGAAATGCATGATGCTTATAGGTGTGGTTTTTTTTGTTTTTGTTTTTACCTTTTTGCTTTGCATGCTGCATTTTGATATGTGTGTATCCTCCACGTGTTTGGCAGTGATGCTCCTCTTTACGTTTAATTGGCGTGTCGTGGTCATCACAGTGACGGTGTTGTGGAAATCATCATTGCCAACCACTCATCTTTGCATCTTGTTTACATTTCAGTAGCTGTTTGAGTCCTGCTTTTCTTATTGGCTCATGTTTTATGCACGTTGGTACAGTGTTAGGTTGCATGTGGGCACCAAAGATATCTCCATAGTTGTCCTTCTGCCGTAGCTCCTTTTATTACATTGCATTGAGCAGATGTCGTCTCATTTGTGTTTTTCGTGGTTTTGTCTGCATCTCGTTTGGAGCTCTTGCTTTTGTGCATGAAATTTTCTGCAATGGCTCACATGCGTTTACTACATCTACATGTACCGGTGTTTACTGCACAAAAATATTTTCAAAATGATGATAAAAGCTGATTTTGGAGACAAATTTCTTTTTTTCTGTGTCTGCCTCAGGTTTAATATATTAACTTTCTTTCCTCCCTCCCCCTCACTCCTCTCTCTGCTCCCTCCCCAGCCGCCTGTGGTAAAGACAGAAATGGTGACTATATCAGACACGTTTGCGGCCCAGAAAACCGAGATAGCCACAAAAGAAGTGCCCATCGTACATACGGAAACCAAGACCATCACATACGAGGCGGCGCAGGTGCAAACACGAGAAAAAAACACGGGGACGCTTGTTTAGTATTTGTCCTTGTGTGTCAGCATCCGTGGTTCTTATTGTTTGTGTGTTAGACCGATCGTTGCTACGTCAACGTACTCCATGTTCCACAAAGTGCTTCCTTTCTAGCTACAGTGCATGACGCCATCTTTCATTCCTGCTCCTACGGAAAAAAGACTTTCTTTATTTTACACAACAGCTAATGATCTCTTTTTGTCTCTCTCAGTTGGATGGTAATGGTGATGGTGAGCCTGGAGTGTTGATGACTGCTCAGACAATCACCTCTGAATCATTGTGTACTACAACAACCACACATATTACAAAGGTAGGAAGAGACTTACACCCCAAAACAGGCACACAGATTCATTGTGATGTAACATAAAAAAATGATGTCCAGTATCTTAATTTAAATACGACGCTGCAGCCGTTTCCATCATCTTTTGTTGCAGACGCTAAAGGGCGGTCTGTCAGAGACGAGGATTGAAAAACGCATCGTCATTACTGGAGACTGTGACATCGACCATGACCAGGTCAGTGTTCAGTTTTACCTCGTGATCCAGCAACTTGGCTCAATGGGGTCTTTTCCTTCCCACCAAACGTGGATGGTGTGAAAGTCTCTAAAGAGTCATCTTAGATACCTAAACAGTCCAAACTTGGCAGCTTTTAATTTAAGATCCTGGTTCTGCAAATTGACTCGTAAGGAAATCATTTTCTCTCATGTTTAGAAGATTTGAGGGAAAAGCTGGATTTCTGGGACATGTCGATCATGTTGCTTGCAGTCTTAATGCTACGTTTTATTTTTGAATCACTTATTTGACACAAGCCATCAGATCCACTCATATTCCACTCATTGTTGGAATCTGCTGCTGTGGCTTCTTCACCACATCTTTTCATGTAGAAAATGTTGGCATACTGCTTTTTTAATTTATTTTTTTCCTCCTGCGATGATTAATTTCACATACTATGTTTTTCCGTGATTGTCACATTTCCTCAGTGACAATCAGAGTACACTGTTAAATACATGCCACACAGAGGAGAGCACATCTCAGTTAGTCCAGTCCAGATGTTTGTATTTAATGCTTTAAACTAGCTTCCTAAAGACCCCTGCAAAAGTAATTGATCCAATTTGCCAGCCTTAATTTGGGGAATCTCTTTATTAGGCATGGCCCTGAGGTTGGCTATTATTTCTTCAGTGTTTGCCAGATACAGATACCAAAGGTTGCCACAGTCTCTAGTAGATAACACGGAAGACTCTATATGAGTTCTTTTCATGAGTAAACTGCATGTATGTAAATGTTTGGGACAGTAAATGTCTCTCACGTCTCTTTGCATGCTCCTCCTTTTGTTTAAGTTGCCTGTCTGGTTTAATTCGCTGGATTTACACAATAACAACAGATTTAGATATCACCGAGATGCACACTGGATTTATTGGCTGACTTCTACGTCTAAATGCATTTTACTTGATCTGAAGAAGTAAAATAGCAAACTGACTGTAAATCCAGCACATTTGTCTTTTTCTGTTTGCTGCTTCTTTTATTTTTCGTTTAACTTCACCATTTCCCCCCCTCCCTTCCCCTCCACTGCCTGCTGTGCTCGGTGCTGCCACTGTGTGGTTGCCCCTCGGTACTGCAGGCACTGGCCCAGGCCATTAAGGAGGCCAAAGAGCAACATCCTGACATGTCTGTTACCAGAGTGGTGGTTCATAAAGAAACTGAGCTGGCTGAGGAGGATTGACTGAACTCAGGTAATGATAAAAAATAGTAGCTTATTATCATTATTATTATTAATATTATTATATTTAATGGGGAGAGGTTTATTTAGGAGTGCATATAGAGAAGCTGCTAAAGAAAGCAGCTACCATCAGACATGCTGCAGCAGTTGAAGAAAGTAAAAAGGGGCATTAGATTCTGGAAGGACTACAAAGAGAACATTTTGATTAGGAAACCAGTGTCGTTTCATCATCGCCGTGCCCCAGGCTGATTACTCCCCCCTCTCTTTTTTCCCAGAGCTGAAGGGCCCGTCGTGACTGTTTTTTCTCTGTCGAACGACCTTCATCACCCTACGACGATCGGCCTTGACTGACGGGAGAGGAGGAGGAGAGGAGCTTAAAAAACAGGGAGAGAAGGGTTTGACAAATGGACCGAAGTTGCCACTCTCTTCCTTTCTTATTGTCTGTGGTGCGATCTAAATCCTTCACTGCAAAACCACGAAAAAGAAAAAAAAAAAAAAAAATCCACTCACTGTTTCTGAGGGAACAAAAAGAACCACTTTGTTAGCTTAACAATTGTAGCTTTATTTTTTTTTTATTTAGTTGTGCTTTTTCTTTAACTGTTTTATAAACAGATGATAGCGCGTCTGTGTTCTCTCACAAAGATGAAACTAGGGATGCACTGATAACCAATCTGGATGAAACTGTATCCTTACATTGATCGTTTTGTACCGTACCAATGACCTTCAGCTAAAGTTTCTTACAAAAACGACACGCTGAGATGCTCAAGTAGAGAAATCCTTTAATCATAACAGTGGGGTTTTGCATTCACATAGAAAGGTAACTTGTTAAATTACAGCTCCCTCTCTTGCTTCATGGTGATGCAAATGGAGAGTAATATAATAGTTTCTAAGGAACATGAAGGGAACGGGGTGTCACAACTTGCTCTGACCTTTTTTTTTTAAATTAGTGTAACACACTCACTCCCACATATTCACAGTGAATGGCAGAAACGTTACACCTCACATTATCACTTCTACTTCCTGATCATTAGAGAAGAGCGGGAGCTGTAACTTTAACATATGCAGGAGAGTCATCCAGGTTTTTTTGGTTCTGTTATTTCATTTTTTTCCCTGTATAGTTATTATTCATCCACATCCATTGTGTGTGACTAGCAGACGAGTGAGTCCATTTTCAGTTCAAATTACTTTTTGCTCAACTAGAAGAAGAAACGGGTTTGAACATTTTAAATAGGGTCGGCGAGCTTCAGTAGTAGCTCGATAATGTAGGTGGAATAAATTCCATCAATTTTACAGTTTTAAACTACTTTTTTTTTTTTTTAAGCTAAACCGAAGGTAGATTTGAACTGAAAATGACAACTTTTACAGAGTATAAATGAAGGTTATCGATGGGAGCAGCTTTTCACCCCCCCCGGGCTCGTCCACTGTACGACACTAACCATTCCCGTTGGGCCTGAGGGGGAGCGAGGGAGAAACAAACTGAGTTCGGATTGGGAGACCGGAGCCGTAAAGTGAAGGATAATTGGGAGAGTGCCCGATAAGTACCAGGGAATAAAAGAGAATTTGAATAATAATGCATGTTTTCTTGCATCCACAGTGAAGTATTTTAATATTCTGAAGGCTTAATGCTTAATGCAAAATTAATACCGCTATTTAAATTATTCAGAATGAGTTTTGTGCTCCAACTAGCACAGGTACCAAAATGAGAACGACTTGAAAGCAGCTCAGTCTCAAATTAATGTAGTCTGCTAACTCTGCCAAGGAGCCCGTTTGCTGTCGTAGTTCAGCTCAGTTCTCTGCCGGCGTCTTTTCATACCTGCTTGATATGATAAGATATGGGATTAAATTCAGCTCGTCTTCTGCTGAATTTAATCCAATACGTTCAGCTGATTTCGTGTTGTTCACCATAAAAAACACAACGCTCTGAATCTATCGCCACGCTTCAAAATGAGACAAAAAAAAGTTACAAGGCACTAGCCGTGATGCAGCTTAAAGGGAAGTGTGTCCGAGGGTTTGAAGTGCTCTTGAAACCCCCGTAAATGAAAGCTCATTATGTTTTATTCATTTTCTGTCCTTTTACTCTGCAAAAAAACAAAAGAAGTGAAATAAATGTAGCTTTGTGTAAATATTGGGGGCATTAAATGTGCTAGGCGCTTGGTCGAATGCATTTACTTTGACACGGATTTTTCAGCAAAATAACAAAGTCGTCTTCTCCTGAAATTTAACTGATTGTAAGTGAAGAAGTGCCACTGGTTTAGTATTACAAACATTCCACCTTAGACTGGTCTGGATTAATCTACGTCTCCCTCTTTGACTGGACGTTTTTAAATGGGAGGCAAAAGGATATTTTATTTCATTTTTAGAAATAAAAAAGGAGAGATAAAATCAGCTAATCAAAAAGCTAATCAGCTTTTTGACTTGATGAATAATCACTGCCCAATTTGACCCATTTTAAAACTTTTGTAGTTAAAGCGTGCTCATCAGACTGAGAGCTGAAGCTTTTTTTAAAATCGTGAAACACAGGTCTGAGCTCTACTATGCAGTTAAATGACATTCCACGAGAGGGAAGCTTTAATCTCGAGCCCTCTTGTAAAGAGACAAAGCAACAGAAAAGCATTTTTTTTCCTTGTAAACCGTGCAACTCTAGGCAGCTTTGGAAGCTTTTGCTATTCCAAAAAACAAACAGAAAAAAAGCCTTTGGTAATATCACTATGACCACATTTGTAGATTTTTTTTTTTTTTTTTTCATAATTTCTCGTCTTTTCTCTGTGATCTAGTCGTTTAAAGGTGGGATTTCTTGTTCCCCTTCCATCTTGCATATTTGTAAAATTGTTGCGGTGTTTTGTTTTTTTTTTTGAAAACCACTACAAATGGAAATTTCTGCCACTGTTTTCCCTTTTGTACGTTTAACCCCAGCTTTAACCGCTTTTCCGGGTTCTTCTGGGCTCTCTTAACCAATCACGTGAGCTTTGAGGCCGCGGGATCGGGTTTTCTCGAATGCGTCATGTTACGTTGGGTTACACCAACGAAAGTTTTACCAACCTCTATACTTGTGATTCCACATCAGAAAAAGTTAAGTCCACATGGTGTTATAGCGGATTATAATTGGAGGATCCTCTAAACACTTAAGTCTCAGGCTTTGTTTCACACTCTGGAGAAACAGGAAACCAGCACAGTTTTTATATTTTATTAACAACATAAAAATTCACACATACAAAGGAAACCTTAAAGAAACTCATTTTGGAAAGCCTACCAGCTGCCTCATTGCTCTCTGTTAGCTGACCAGTGATTACCAGTAGGGTTTTTTCTGTCTAGCAGCTTAAATGTCTTGTATTTCTCCCCCACACACAGCCACCCCCACCCCCCGTGTAACACTGTTTAAATAAAGGATTGTTATACTCGCTTCATTTCCTCATTCATTTCCTTGGATGTGTGATTGAAAATGTGTGCAGCATAATACCTAAAACCTAAATCCATGTGTAAATGATGCTTTACGATTCACGTCAGTCGGTGAGGCTAGACAACTTTGGTGTTCGTGCGTTGTTAGCTGATGATTTTCCTTACACTCTTCCATGTCCAGCATGAAATGGCCCCTCAGGCGAGAGCATGTAGTATCATATACAGAGTGTGTCCCTTCATTTGGGTTCAAATCTGTCCGTTTACGACTGTCAGGTGCAGAAATGAGATCCAGCGTTTCTTCTGTGCCGTCCTCTGTGCGCATGCCTATAGGTGGCGCTGATGGAGCTTCTGTCCTGCGCTACCTTCAACAGATCCGCGTCAGCTGTGGATTAAAAAGTAGAGATGAAGACTAAAAATGGAAGAAAACTGGAATATTAAGAGCTCCATGTGTAATAGTTTAGTCTTTTTAACATTTACTACTGTAACTAGAATTAAGTTGAATTTTTAATAAATGTTATATTTTATAGAAGTTTTATATATTCCATTTTGAATAAATTTAGACATCTATTTTCATTCGTTGAAATCTTGGTGCCACAGGCTTGTCTTTTGTATTCTGCGTGGGGCGATGGTGTTTGTTAACAGTCCGAATGGACCAGGGGAAGACGCTGTTAGTGATGTGTGGGACCTGATTGACCTGAGGTGCCGACCAGAGGGCAGCAGGCGATCACAGGTGGTGGGCGGAGTGTGCAAAGGGTCACCTGTGATGGTCTTGGTTGTCCTGAGACAGGAGGAGCTGAGGATGGCCTCCAGGGGTGGCAGAGGGCAGCTTTTTTTGGTCAGTGTTAAATTACCCTTTGCTTAGCCTTTCTATCCTCAGTCATTGACCTTGTGAACCAAACATCCAGGCGGTAAAGAAAGCACACTTTCCATTTGGGAGCGGTTGAAGGCCGGCGGCAGCTTGTGGTCCAGGTTATTCTTCCTCGGGAGACGGAGGAAGTGCACTGCTGTTGGGCCTTCTCTACTAGATCGTTAGTGTTGTGGGTCCAGGTGAGATCGGTGTACGTGTGAGTGCCCACAAACCTGAAGGTGGAGATAGATTCCACATGTTCTCCAATTATAACCAGAGGGGGTGGAGCTCTCTGTGCCTCCATTATGAGTTCTTTTGTTTTAAGGACGTTTGGCTTCAGCACCAGCGGGACAAGTACTTAAATACAGTAGGCTCTGGTTAAAGAATGCTCAGTTGGTACTTGGAGGCCCAAACTGTGCCAAAAAAATAATCCCCCACATCATTACACGGCCACCAGCAGCAGTAGCCTAAACTGCTGCTACAAGACTGGATGGATCTATGCTTTTATGTTGTTTTTACCATATTCTGACACTACCATCCAGATGTTGTAAAGTAACATGAGCAAACATTTTTTTCCGTTGTTAGAAATTTTTATTGATCCCAGGCTAATTATAGCTTTAGTTTCCTGTTTTTATTTGACAGGAGTGGCACCCAGTGTGGTCTGCTGCTGCTGGAGCCCAGCTGCCTCAAGGTCTGATGTGTCACGTATTCAGAGATGCTCTTCTGCACACCTTGGTTCTAACCAGCGGCGATTTGAGTTTATGTAGCTTGAAGCAGTCCAACCAAATCAACAAGGCATTTTGACCCAGGAAACTCGACGCTCACTGCCACTTTTCTCCTTTATTGTTTTCGGGACCTTTCTCTGTTAACCGTGGTAATGGTTGTGTGGGAAAATCAAATGTAGCCCACGAGGTAGAGCAGATCATCAGCTAATTGAAAAGGTTGATGGTTTAATCCCTGAACCATACCACATTGTCTATGGGCAAGATAGTTAACTCCAAGTTGATCACTGACACACATCCATCAGCATGTGAATTAGATATAAATTAGTCCTGGCTTTTTGTTATAGCTGTTATATTTTTCCTTTCATGGTGCTCCAGATATTTTCAGTTGGTGAAACATCCTTACAGCAGGAAGTTCAGCACCAGACTTGAGTATGCATCGTCTTGCTAAAATATGCATGATGCTTCCCTGAAAACTATGCTGTCTGAGTGGGACTATATGTTTTCTCAGTCCAGAATTCACATATGGCTTCGTCTTTGCGCGATAAAGCTTTAACCTTCATTTGTGGATGGCACAGTATTCACAGACATTGAATACCGGAAGTGTTCCTGAGCCCATGAAGACGTTTCCTTGCCTGAATCATGTCTGTTTTTAACACAGGGATGGCAGTTAACCTAATTAGTTGTGAAATGTTCCTCCAGCTGTTTCTTTTACTATTCCAGCCTTTTGTTGCACTTTCCCCAACTTTTACACATATTACTGTCATGAAATTCAGAATGAGCTTATATTTTTCATCAATTAGAAGAATGTCTGTAAATCTCTCTGTAGTGATTTGTCATCTACAACACAGACCCAGATTTGTTTCTCACCAACATAAATAGAAGCTTTGTTTAATTTGAGCCCCACTGACAAACAGTATGTGTTTGATTACCTGTAAATGATTATAATTAGCATCTGAATAAACAGCACACAATATAAAATCACTAAGAATTGCACACTTTCTTGCTTTGATGCCCAATCACGCCCAGCAGTCATTCCCACCATGGATTTAAATCTTTTAAAAACAGGTCACAAAAGAATCAGATATTCTCAAAAAGCAGCTGGAGTTCCCCACGATTGATTTTTCTACACACAAATGATCTTTTTTTTAATATAGCCACTTTGAACTGGAGCAGATGGTGAAAGCAGTCATGAACATAACAGGATGTGTGCACATGTCTATGTTTTATGGCAGCACAAAGAACAAAGGGGTCAGATTTAGCCAGCGAAAGCAGCACCTGTTACCCGAGAAAAGACACGTTTCCAGGTTTTTCATGCGTGGCGTACTGAAGCTCATGGCAGCCCTATCTCACATTGACACATCCACAAAAACCAGGCCAGTGTAACTAACTGTCAGAGTGTAGTTTAGTTTGGAGTCTATGTTCTTTGCCTGTGGGCCATGTAAGATACTGTTCAAATAATACCATGAGTGAGTATGAGAAATACCCACCCTGTCTGAGTTTCCAACTGAGGAGGATGATCAGTGCTAGCAGCAGCAGAGAGACGGACAGGAAGAGCATCAGTCCAAACAGCCACACTGGAAAAAAGCTGCCTCCGTCACTGTTTGACATCGTGATGCTCCCCTGCAGGAACAGAGCCAGATCAGCCCAGGGGGAAGTCAGCACAGCCATGTTAGTCCTGGGAAGCAACACAGAAACGGGGAGAACATCAGTTCTGCTGTGACGATATGATCACATAACACATCAGCGTGAGTACTTGATGATGTGCATGACCAACAACAGGCAAGTTTTAGGTTAAATAATAAGTAACAGTAATGGTGTTTTCTTTTCCTTCAATGAAAGGCCCAAATCTCTTTGGTCTGCAGCATTTACTGTACAAGAAACGTACACTAGCAAGCACCAACTTAACCCCCAACACCTAGTGTATCATATTGGATACATGAATTTTTAAGACTCCAGAGTTGCAGCAATGTTGCTTCCATGCTTGGTATTATAGCCTCTATAGTCTAAATTATAGATAACCCTTAGCAGTCATGACATTTCCACTGTTTTATTTTATATATCCTGTTTCAACACTGGTTTTGATAAAAAGTTTAGAATAATATTTATTAAAAATAATAATTTCCTGCACGTTCAGCTGAATAAGAATTCAGCCTTGCAGGGATGTGAATCATAGTTTTCATTCCTTTCAAGTGGCAGTATCTCAGTACAGGTTATTAAATTATAATTGCAGCATGTAATCTGTTGTTCCAGTTCCTCCACACGTGTTTCCCCTCATTCACATGAGCACGTGCTTGTATGGATTCATTTGTGTCCGTGTACATTCAGTGCATTTGGAAAATATTCACAGGGCAGAGTTGTTACTGTTTTCAACAAAGAGTTGAGGGAAGGCTGGGAAAATGTATGTACATGTTATATTATTGTGTTTTATTTTTAATGAATTTGCTGTTTAAAGCTAACTCTTTTCACTTTCTCACTATGTGGTGATGTAAAAACAAAATCAGCTTTGGATAAGGCTGTAACATGACAAAATGTTGTCATGTGAGGTGCTGTGAGTACTTTCCTGATCCACTCTAAGTGGCGTGTTCCCAAAAGCTCTGTATTAGGAACAAGACTTCATGGTTTAGATGAAATAGATGAAATCGCAAAAGTTTACCACTTTTGTTTTTCAAAAGCTCCATTTTCAGAGGATTGTTGAAAACATACACGATGCAAGAACAAAACGTACTTTTTCAGTGTTTCATAACCTTGTTCCCATCAAAGAACCAGACAGTTTATGTCCACGGACAAATAGCTTCCACATTTGTGACTATTTCACACTTCGGCCATGAAACAATGTGCTCATTTTGTCTGTATGAACGTGTAGAGATGTCAATTAAAACAGAAACACCTATACAAAACATGAATCAAACTCACAGTTATCATAAACACTACAATCAAATCTACTTACGGTTTTTAGGCCCCCGGAAATGCAGATTTGAAAGCCTTTAGGTGGAAATGACCTACAGATGTTCTCCAGATATTAATGAGTGTCGTCCTTCCTGATGTTAACCTGTCTTCAGTCATCCACATTCAAATTAAGCTGAAAGAGCTTAACTTTTTAAGAAATCAGTCAGTTGCTACTGACGCCGCTGAGATTATGCAGGAAAAATAAATCATGTTTTTATTTCCACAGTGAGAAAATGAGCGATGAAGTCCAGTTCTGTGTTTCTTCTTTTTAGTGTGTTTGCTTCCTGTGTTTCTCGGTTCCCGACTCGCTTTGATTGGGAGAAACAGCACTGCCATTGACAACGTGAACTTTGTTCTGTTTCAACAGTCGAACCGTGTGATTAGTGAGATTAGTTTTACTGGACTGTGTGTGTGTGTGTGTGTGTGTGTGTGTGTGCTTAGTAAGAGGATTGGTGCATGTTACTGTATGCTCTGGTGTCCTGAAACCATTTAAATCTGGGAAATAGATTTACATGTTATGATGATCCTCTTGTGCTTGTTTGTGTGTACTGTGGCTTTCTGCAGTGTTTTGATCATTGAACCTTAGACCTTTGTGCTCACTGCGTCATTAAAAAACTCACCACACATACAGTTTGTCAGCTGTTCCCTTATCTCTTTTGCCTTTCTCTGCTTTGTCTTCACCAACAAACCCTGATGCCATGTTGGTTGATGGCATCATTAGTTTCAAACAGAACTGATAACTGTAATCTGGACTGTATCACTACAACATAACCATCCATCCATTCTCTTCAGCTTATCCTTATGTAGGTTGCTGCGGTGGGGGGTCTCAAACAGGCTCTACAGTGCTAGGCAGTGAGCACGGGGCCCACTAGAGGACGTTGGGCCCTCAGGCCACCCTCATGGAGTCTATTTATGATTGTTGCTCAGAGACTTTCACACCAGTGGCCTGCTGACCATGCCACTAAATCGCAAAGAATGCAGTACTGAATCAGACAGTTTGCATTAAAATGCAGAGATACATGGCATGCATATGCAATATAGGTCTGTGTAGGCTCTCAGTCATCCCGGTCATGGTAGTCTAAGGATCTTGGAAAGAACATAATTGGACTTGTTTAAGTTTCTTGAAGATGTTTCATCTCTTATCTTACCCAGCTCCTTAGACATATACATTATATCTCCATAATCAGTTACAGGCTCACAGGTCACACTACACTCACACGTGATCATACAAATATATAATCAGTTCAATAACATGGCAGCAACCCAAGTCATTTAGTCACGTAGACATGGTCAAAAAAGCAGTTCAAACTAAGCGTCAGAGTCGGGGAAGGAAAGTGAATTTGTTTAGTCTGACTGTGGCATGGTTGTTGGTGCCAGACAGATTGGTCTGAGTATTTCATAAATTGCTGATCTACAGGGATTGCCCCACACTAATATCTCTAGGCTTTACACAGAACGGTCTGAAAAACAAGATCCAGTTATTGGCAGTTTCCTGTGTCAAAATACCTTGTTTGTGTCAGAGCATAGATGGCTTTAAGCTGATAGGAAGGAAGGAAGGGAACATTAACTCAAATAACCACTCATTACAACCAAGGTCTGCAGAGGAGCACCTGTGACTGTACAAAACATTAAACCTCGTAGCAGATGAGCTACAGCAGCAAAAGACCACACTGGCTACACTCAACCTCTCAGTCAAGCACAGGAAACTGAGGCTATGACTCATCCAATCTCAACAAAATTGGATAATTTGCACATGTCACTTAGCTCAGGTTTCTTGAAGTTTCTTGAACATGATCGAAATCCAGTAGAGCACCTTTGGGATGTGGTGGAATGGAAGGTGCTCTTGTGGGGTGCTCGTGGTCTGTTGTGGTCAGGAAAGGAAAGGAAAGCGTAGTGAACCAGTGATAGGGTTATGGAGCGAAGTTGACCCCTATGGTCCGATCCAACAGAGAAGCTACTGTAACTCAAATTGAATAAGAAAGTAATGCTAGTTCTGATTTAAAAAGGCATGAAAATACACAGTACATCACTGTTTAAGAACCAAAACAGGGACCAACACAATATTAGGCAGGTGGTCATAATGTTAAGCCGAATGGTGTATCCTTGCTTGTTTGTGGCAAAGTTTAAGTATCTTTGTCCTTTTTGCAGTTTGACACTCTGCTTTCAGTCTCCTGGTCAGACATTTAAACAGAACATTGCTTTCAGGCTTTTGGGTGAAATCACAGACATAATCTGGCTTCAGCCAATAAGAACTTTGTTTAACTGTGTGATGCTGTTATCAAGATCAATATAACTAATTAGGTTTGTTTTCCTAATCAGTGCATAGATTTATTTCTTTTTGGAGCTGGCTTATAAGTGAAGGGCAGAGACTGCGGCGTCTTTCAAGTTTGTATAGAGCTCTGTTTTTTTCTGGTAGTTTCATGCATGGATGTATACATACATGTTTAATTAAATTATCCAAATGAAAAAATCGAATGGAGAAGCAAAAAAAAAAAGATCACAAAAGTTACATTTGTTATTTAGATGTGACTGATGAAAGATTAACATGGCTCTTGTTAGAAGAGGAAGTGAAACTGTGGTTTATAATCTGTTGAAAAATCTCCCCAGAGCAGCCATAACCCTAGCTAAACATTTCCTCCCTCGACACACAGGAGGAATTTTGGACCATTTTGCCATTTCCTTTTGCCTGAGACAAACAACAGAAAAGAAAAACACGGGTTTTTTTCAGCACCACTGTTCCTGCCAAACTAACCAGCCCTTCAGTCACTCTTGTTTCTTTCTCGTTGTCTCTTTTTTTTCTCTTTTGTGTTGCTGCTGACAAAGTGATTGCAGATAAAATTTTGAAATGAAAGAAAATGCACACAAGCAAGAAACAAAACCAAACTTGATTTAACAAATGTAATCAGCAGAAATTGGCTGGGAGCTGCCAGAAATTGGGGTTCGGCAATGGGTCGGGATTTTAGGGACACAGTTATCCTGAGGCGTTCTCAGGAACACATTATTAACACTCAGGGTGTTTCCTCACATTTTTGTTCCTGCCTACTTTGAATTCGGCCTTCAGCAAAGTGTGTTTTTGTTGCCAACATTCATAGTGAGAAATTCTGCCTCACCTCTTTGTCTGATTGCTGCTGTAGGTATGAGGCAGCATCCACTTTGATGAGCGGAGTTGGATGTGTGCATCTGTTTGTGTGGGTGGAAGATCGTGTTTGTGTCGTCAGCACTGTGGGAACGGATCCTGTGTTTCATTGATTGTACAGTGGGATGATTCCAAGTCATCTCTCCCCGTCTGCCTCATTGTGCTAAGGCCAAGTGGAGGGGAACGGCAAAAAGAACAACACTCTCTAATATATAAGCATCCTTTAAGTTCACTGTGATGTGTAAAACATTACAATTTGAAATCTGCAATATCTCTTCCTAAGTTTTTTTAGTGTTATGTTACATTCTTGCTTGTGTGTAAAGCTCTTTTAGTGGATGTGCAGCTTACTACATGGACAATTTTTATTGGTTTACCTCGATTTAACCAGGAAGTCCCACAGAGGTCACTTTCTCAAGGGAGACCTAGCCAAGGCAGCAGAAACACAAACTCTAAACTGCAAGCAACTTAAAATGTAAAGCATACAACATGATATGCAAAATACATATATCCAAAACAAAAAAACCCCTCTGTTTTTCCTCCAGTAGATAAAGGCGTATCAAAGGCCTGATCTTTCTGCAGTGTTTCATGACCAAGGTGCATAATAGGAAAATCTGTCAAAACCCTGGGTACATTTAAAAGCAACCATTTCAAAATGTGTTGCTGTTAAAGCTGACACAGAGGAGGTTACTAAGAAAAAACTGGAAGTTAATCCAGTATTGTTTTATAGATTTAAAAGAAAAACCCTTAAAACAAAACAAACGCCCATCTGAAGGTAAAGAGAGGAATTGTGAGTCAGAGATTTTGTTTTAGTAACAAAACATAGAGATGCATGACAAACTGAATAAAGATGTCAGGCATATACAGTATATTACTATAATCAATGCCAGGAGAACAATACCTCCTACAGTTTTTTTTCCTTGGCATAAAAACTAAACTAAGATTTAAAACTTGATTAAATGGATGGAAGAAAATAAGCTATATATATATAAATATAAATTATTGCTGCTTTTGGCAATAATGTTTGGAAATAAAAAAAAAAAGTATGACAAAAGTACCGTCATCTGTGTCTCTTTTCTGTCGCAGTTCCAGCAAATCAGCTGATTGCTCTATGTGGTGGCATTTAGTGTGAGAAAGCAAGGGAAGCAGTGCGTACAAGCAGACATCAGTTAAACCCTTCAAAAGTAAAGCGATCTTACTCCTTACATTTCAAGCAGTATTTTGTCCAATAATGCATATCCCCCAATCATTTTTACTTCCTTCTAGTGAATTACTGCCACTTTCCCATATAGTAGACGGGTCTGGCCTGGATATTGTGTCAGGACAGCACTGCTGGCTAACTTCTGGCATGGCAATTGGTATGTCATCCAGATATGGGCCAGGACTGTGGTGTAGATGGCACTGTTTATGTGATGGCATGCCACATCTGGCCGATTGTGGTTTGGTTTATGTGGCCCAGGCTCATAAAAAACAAGTACATCTGGCACTTCTGACTGACTGGTGTCATGGCAGGGTGTATGTCAACCAGATTTGGGCCAGGTCTGGCAATGATGGCACTGTTAATGTTCCTATTCTTCTATTTTTGTTAGAAGCCAGGAACACCATGTTGCAATAGTATACTGCTATGGTAGCCAACGTTTCAAATGCAGGTTTGACAGTTTTGCGAGTATGGTGGCCCCTAGAGACAAAGCATGTACAAACTCCAAAACACAATGGAAGTGCTCCAGGACACTAGGGGCAGTGTTGAGTTTTTGTTACCTAGTGGCTACACAAGCCAGGAAGTACCAACGACCAGTATGTGGTAGTAACACGTAAATGAACTTTTTTTTTTTTTTAATTATTTGAATACATATGAGTGTGGTTTTTCTATCCTTGCCGGTATCCAACTCCATTGTTGGCATTGTTGTTTGTTTGCAAAAAAACTTGCCGTTTATTTTGCAAATCGAGCTCAACACTGCCCCTAGCATACTAGAGCACTTCCGTTGTGTTTTGGAGTTTGTATGTGCTTAGTCTCTAGGGGCCACTGCATGTGAGTGTACTCTTTATCCAAAACCTAGTGAGGGTTTACTCATGTTTGCCAACGGGTAGCCCTAGTTCAGGAGGTAGAGCAGGTCACCTACTGATTGGAAGGTTAGTGGTTCAATCCCTGGCTCCTCTAGTCTGCATGTCCAGAGTGTGAATGTGTATGAATGCAGTTAGGAAGAACCCAGTTTAGATAACATGTGTGATTGGGTCAATGTGGCATGTTGTATGGAGCACTTTGAGTAATGTGGGAAAGTAGAAAAGCGCTATGTAAGAATCAGTCCATTCACTATCCGAACACTCATGTTACTCTTTCACCATTATGTTCTGGCACATGTTGTTATTACATGGCTTGATCAAGGTACACATTAAGCTGACATGTGGGGCCAGCAGTCTGCAACTGGCCCATGCTGCACACAACTTACACAAGGTCCACATAACACAAAGAATGACAGCCCTTTGGTGCCCCAGATCAGGTTTGCCAGAGGTAATCCTCACACAGCACAGGACCACCAATGTGTCTGCAACTGGCCTTGTCCTGGCCCATGTGTGGGTCACCTCTGGCAAACTAGATCTGCAAAACAAGTTGCTGCTGACTTTGCTTTCACTTCTCTGAATTAAGTTTTGATCTTCATGTCATTGCCTTTGCTTGCCTCTCTGTAAAAGTCACTGTATGCCACTAGCTCAGCGAAAACTTGTCCAGTTAGCAATTCTCAACTTTAACCTGCCCATGGATACCTGACTGCAAGCTGCTTTGCAGCCCACCTCCAACTCAAGTCTGATTCTGTACGGTAAATGGTAAATGGATTGGTTCTTTTATAGCACTTTTCTGCTCTACCTGAGCATTTTAAAACTCAGCTCATTCATCCATTTACACCCATTATTACAAGCACATTTTCTTATGTTTTCCTATTCAAGTGCTTTCTAACACATGAGATGGCCTTTGGTGTGCTTAATTTTGTAAAAGTATTGAAATATTCCATATATTGTTATTCTCTGTGTTTACTGACATTCTCTATACTAATCACAGTCTGCTGTTTAATATATATATTGCAAGTTATTTAGTCTGTCACAGGACTATCACCACCACCTCCTCTCATTAAAATGCCTTTAAAAATGTTTCTAATGTGGACTTATTTTTAAGATAAAGGGAAACAAACAAAGTTAGAGTTTCTATGTTCCTAATGAATTCCAAAACAATGTGTTTCTTGTTGTGCATAAAGAAAAGAGGGAGCAGAATTATTATTGTGAGTTCTCTGGGACACCACAAGTCAGTTCATAGACAAGACAAGATATAATTTCCATCCATCCATCCTTGCACAGGACTCAGATTTTCAGCTTTAGTACAAATAAATAAGTGCTTTGTCACTTATTTATGATGAAGCAGTAGTAAAAAAAATAAATAAATACAACATTAATGAAAATGAATAAATTACTATTGTAATTTGAAATGAGATAATTTTTTTTCATAAAAAATATAAATATAATAAAATTCTTTTATGCTTTTATAAGAATGAGTACACAAAAGCCGGTAAATTAAAATGCAGTGGAATGAATCAAAAACAAAGCAAAGAACATTATGAGACAGACATGAAGAAGAAACTCTTGTCATGAGCAAAACCGAGAAAACAGAAGAGGTGTTTTTCATTCCCAGGTTACCGACAACCTCTCTCTGCCGTGACCAAGAATGGGTTAATATTGACCTTAACAATCACTAATGGTAAGTTGCTGGCTATTATTCATCAATCTTGCATTCAAGTAATTATTCACTTAAATAAATACATTTAGAAAAAAAGAGAGAAAGGTGGTAAATATTTAATGTCCAACATTATAATGATATTTTACTTTAATGGATTCATGGACAATAGAGGTCATTAAGTAATTTAATGCCATTGATTTTCTGAATTCATTTTTCCCAGCATAATAAATTTACATCGCAAAATCTAATGTATTTTCATAAGAGAAAAATTCACCTCTGTCTGGAGGATGCGCTCCCTGGAGCAAAACACTTTGCGCCTGTTTAAACATATCACATTTGAACTGAGCTGCTGGGGTTCAGCTCAACTATGAGTGGAGTTTCATTTAGGCGCAACACACAACAGTTTGTTTCTAACAGATAATGGCTTGCTCAATTACATTCCATTATTAAAGTATGAAAGGACACAGTTCTCTCCCTCCTTCATCTCATCGCAGACCACATGAGTTTCTGTGGTTGAACAGCTTTTGTAGGTAAAATTTGTAGGTGGCCCAGTGTGTCTGCCCATATAGTGCAGTTTAGCATGTCATATCTGTCATAAACGGACAAAAGGAGGGTGAGCACTAAAAAATGTTTTAACGGGTTTATCTTCAAGGTGGGGAATGAGAAACAGGCACATTAGCTGGCTGATGCAAAGATATGTTGATAACTGAATCTGTGCTATAGTTGATCTGCATTTAAGTGCAGTAAAAACCCTCATGAGCCATAATAATGTAGTCAGAGATTGACTGAGATGACAGGATATAACATCTAATATTTAAATAATCCTGTATTTATGATATCATGTTGGTAGTGATATTAGTGCTGTTTAACATTCATGTGAATTTGTGCTAACGAGCTCCAGTCTGGCTGTCATTACAGACCTACCGTGTGTTTGTGTTTGTGTGTGTGTGTGTGTGAGTGTGTGAGAGAGAGAGAGAGAGCGAGGGTGTTCACACGCTGGGGGATGAGCCTGGAGCACAGAGTGATGATGATAAAAAGGAACTGGAAGGAAAAGACTAACATGTTAACTGCTTCTTGTTTTTTTTTTTTGTACAGTATTGACATATTAGTGCCCGTTTGAGCGTAAAGGCCTTTGAGTGTCTGTACGTGTTCTTGTATGTATCACGGCTTCAATAAACCGGCTCAAACTTTCTCACCCTTGTTTTTGTTCCAGTTGTCATGGCAACCTCTTGGCCTTTTTAGCATAAGTTACATCGGGGGTCTCCGATGATGCTCATTGCCATAGTTACTGGGGCTTTGTTAATGAGATTCAAAGCTTCTGGCATTATGTAAGATGTGTGACATTTACCTCTGATCACACTGCTGGAGTGTGTATTCGTTAATATATTGATGGGTATTGACGCACACAAAGAATGAAGGAAATAACACCAACCTCACTGATTTCAAATATCAACAGTAGTCCAGCTGCCAGGAAAAGCCTCATGGGCTTGAGATGGATTTACGCTTTTGCATCAAGGTGTTACGGCGCTCCTTCTATGTGAAATCCTCCGGCACATGAATTGATTTGCAGCAAGGCACCGGATTTAACTTGGCGACTGTCATATTACCACAATATTTAAATTTTAAATCATACTACCAAGTAAGGAGCAGATTACTAAGCCTCTGACTACTGAGTTTACAAATGACAGCACAAATTTTTCACTGAGAGATTTTTGCACTGCTCTTTGTCTGATTGTGTCTTTGGGGGCACTGTTGATAAGCAGAATTTTTTTATTATTTTTTTGCATCAACATGATGCAATGTCTTGGTTTGTCAGCTTTCTGACTAAGCTAAAAAAGACCTCGCTGACAGGTATTGTGACACATACTCCACATATTTTTCCAAGTCACACTCCATATTATTTTCAAAAACATTTTTTTAAGTATATCTTTATGAGATCTCCGCTGGCATTATTAACATTTTTGAGAACACACAGAGAACCACCTCCACAGTCCAGACTCAGTATTTGTGGCTTTTGTGCCTCAGTATTGCCGCCAAACTGTGATTACAGTTTTGAAGCAATGAACATCAGTTCCTGTGGAGCTGCAGAGGATTAAATTGCTCCTGTGTTGTGTATTAAAGGTGCTGTTATGGAGGTGAAGCAGAGAAATGAACAGAGTTCGGTTTTCTTGTGGTCGACCAAAAAAAGCGATATGTTTATGTAAAGATAAATTACAGGAAAGCCATGAATCCTTGACCTCTCTAGTAAGGGGACCTGGTAGCTTTGTCATGCAGGGGTTGGGATTTTAGGATACCTCATAAAACCCTGTCAGCTGTACCCCAATTTTATTATTTTGCATCTTTTCCTTCCGGTTACAGACACTGTTATAACGTCCTTCTCTGTCTTAAGAAAAATCCCCCAAATTACATCATCAAGTGCTTTGGAGACAGCCGTTCATCAAAGCCCTTCTTTGATCTGTTTCAATTTCGGTGTAGCTCCACTTTATTATTTCCTTGCACTGATCAAACAGCTTTCCAATCCCGAACTTGTTGATTATCCATGTTTTAAGTGCTGAAAACACCGCTAGACTCATCCAGGCATCGTCTCACCTGTCAGAGTGGAACATGCATAATCAGATTGTTACATCTTTGAGTCGTGCACGCTCAGCAGTCGTGCAATCCAAAATACAAGCTCAGCCATTAGTTCGATGTTTACAACAATAATGTTTGATTTTACTGAAATGTCCGAGGGGGAAATTAATACATGTCCAGTACCACACCACCACTCACTACGACATTAGTAACACCATTCCTACAATCACTAGAGACTGTAAGCTTTACACAGGCAGTGTATGGAGCAGAACTGTTGTGTTTGATTGCACTGTATGCATGTACCTAATAGAGTCACCAGGGAGTGTACCCTTGTTGTTTTTATTGAAATCTCACACCGTACTGTACACACGGTCTGGTTTGCCTCTGGTTATCAATGCCTGTTTTTCAGCAGAGTGTAAAAGAAAAAAAAAGAGCAGAGGCGAGCGGAGCAGGGTTTCGGAATTGAAAAGAGTGAAAGAAAATTGAGGCGAGTCAGGAGCAGTCAGACAAATAAAAAATAGTAAGAGCAAATTCATGGAGGGTGATGGTTTTCAAACAAATAACAGATACTGCAGCTATTCCTGCCAATGTGCGCGCACACACACACACACACACACACACACACACACACACACACACACACACACACACACACACACACACACACACACACACACACACACACACACACACCTACAGTCCAGGTCCTTTTATTACTGCTCGCTCGCTCTTCTGTTTCCGTGACAGAGATCTGCATTTTCAAGCTTCAATGTAACGGTAGCATGAATGTATATTTCACAGTAATTAGTCTGCAGTTGGACAGACAGGTCATGGGGAAATGCAAACAAGAAGAAAAAATGGAAAATGATTTCTTATTTGTCAATCTGGCATTGGCCATTAATAGGAAAGAGTATTGAGGAAGTGTGTTCAGAGAGATTAGAGCTGCAGCACAGACTAATAGCAAGAAGAGAGAAAAAAACAAAAAAACCAAGAGGCTATGGTGGGTGGAAGTGTGAGACAGAGTGAGAGGAAGAAGTGATGGAAGTGAAAGAAGATGAAATGAACGACATGCACAGAATATTTGGCATTTTATCTTCCGCTAATTTAATTTATTGCTTTGTCAAGCAGAGAAGCTGGAAGACAAACACACAGTCATGGGGCGGAAACGAGAGAGAGAGAGACAGAAAACTATTGTAAGTAATTAATGTGTTTATTAGGCTGTTTTTTTAAGAGGGAAGTGATTGACAAGAGGAGAGACAGGAGGAGGAGTGAGCACACGCTGGACCAGACAGCGAGGAAAGACTGGGAATGTGAGTGTTAGAGAGGGTGGATGCAGGAGAGATGTGATGAAAGAGACCCGAGGGGAAAAGAATTGGAGGAGGTAAGGGTAAGAAAACTGTTGGAAGTGAGGAAAGAAGACTGGAGAGAAAGAGGCTGAGAGTGTACTTTAATACACTTTTTTTAGTTTAGGGGAGCTCATTTAGAGTGAATTAAACGTGAGGAGAGAACAAAGGTGAGGACAGAGTAATAAAACAGAAGGAAAGCTCAAAAGAGGCTGAAACTTTTGTATTAGCTAATCCTCACTGCTGTTTGATAATTTAACATCAGGACCAGCTTTAAAGTAACTAGTGCCCTTTAGTATATTTACATGTGCAAACATGGATTCGGTGATACTCCTTATCAGCTCATTAACATTGTATTTCAACAGACAAACACAAAAACACCTCAGAGCTGAGATAAAGTTAGAATTTCATATTGCCGGTTTCATCCTTTAAGCTTCCCTTCGTAGACACAGAGCTGCAGCTCTCTAATCGCTGTGATTAATTACAGTTGTGGCACTGATAAATGGATATAATATACCAGCTGGAAATGTGAAACAATGGAAATATCGCCCCCGGGGAGAGTTATGGAGGAGATATGCATGTGTCTTAAACAGATCAACGTGAGCTGATATGAGAAACTGCCCAATTCTGCTGTTCCACGTCCCTTCGAATGCTGAATTTCTAAAAGTATTTTTACTGTATGAATGCAGTATTAATGACTCCTTTGTCACATAAAGGTAACATGTATTACACATTACTTGTTACTTTTCTTAATGGTAATACAGGACCTGAAGTGCAATGTGACAGAATTATTAGCAAACACTCACCAACAATCACTAACACAAATCCCTATCCCTTCCCTCTAGTACTTACATATGAAAACAACGTGAAATTGAAAACCAGCGAAATGAGACTTTAAAACTATCTCCATGGTGATTATACTTTAGAAACATGAACAGATAGAAACAGAGAAACACTGCCTTTGTTACCTGTTGAAGTTCAGGCTCTGGCTGCTGGGCTGGAATCTGCATACACTCAGCTTTAACATCACTCTGGGTTCTTTGGTTAATTTGTATTAGCATGCTGTCTCTGCAGGTGCTTGCAATAAAGTTGTGTCATCAGTATAACCCAGCTGCTTCCATCCCGAAAGCAGTTTACACTTTACCATTCCTCTCTCGTCTTTTTGTGTAATAAGAATAAAAGTCATGTCCATACCTCAGCTCTAGACAGCCTCATACTATTTTCCTGCTCCCACACACAAATCAAAATCGGCTGACTGCAGCACGAATTACTAAAAAACCTTTGTAATCTGAGCAACACACAATTGTGACTGTACAGCAATTAGTTAATTTAGTGCAGTAACATATTACATTGCTGCATTACTGAAAAATGTAAAGTAATTACAGTAACACATTTCATCCAAAACTGCATGTTATACCTTTGTTAGCTTCAGCTAAGAATACCAAACATGTCTGCAAACTCCTGTTTTTCTTTTTTATTGTTTTTTGTTTCGCTGCTCAAAAACAGGCTGTTAAAATATCTGTAGCTTTAAATGCAAATAAAAATAAGCTGTAAAGTGAGCCAAAGCAAAACACCAAAATCCAAATGAAACACTAACTGTGGTCTTTTGGCTGACACACCGAGGAACACACTCGACCTATGGCATTTGGCATCGCCATAGCAGATCGGCTGTGTTACTTACTGTAAGTTTGCTAACATCTGCTTGAGTGAAACTGTGCGGTCAGTATTTTAATGGTGAGTAGTTTTAAAAAAAGTTTTAGCTGATTAAAGTGAACCTAATCTGATGCAATCAATTTGATCTGATCGGGTGTCCTTAGTTACCCACTGGGCAGTGAAATCCTAACGTCTGCCCATGCATTGTTGCACCACTACAGAGGCGTGTAATATGAAGGAAGATTTCAGCTTATGGAGGTGACTTCAGAATAAATCCTTGGTTTTCAGTACCACAGTGGCGTTTCACTTCTTACTGGGGTACATTGCCATGGTAACTCATGCTGCAGGCCTATCTTGCTCCAGACCAGGTTACGTTTGAGATTAGTGCTTAACAGATATGAAAACACTGCCTACCAACCAATCAGTTATCTGGAAAATGGCATCATCATACCTAAAAAATCCCCTGACCTCAGTGCTAAGAAAGTAATAAGGTCTAAAGGTTTTTTTTAAGTGCATCTAAAGTGTTTTTCTTTCCCAAAATAGTAATGAACAAAGATTTTTAAACACAACCTTTCCTTGATTTTGATCTGTGGGCCACAGACAACTATGCAAAGTGTATATTGTTATATAAGGATTTAAAAAATTATTTCAAAAGAGGAAATCTACTTGTGTTTGTGAATCATTATTATTATTAATATATTTGCATGTAGACTAAGTCTGGTGTTTAATTCTGTTTTTATAGTTTTTTTCACCTGCTCTCAGACTGTGAAACACCACCATGTCTGCTGCTGAAAGAAGGCGGTGTGGATATGTCTCATACACATCTAAACATTAATTTAATGAAATAACCATTGTCATCTATGAGACTGCCTAGTTTGTAAATCATAGCGCTGTAATAGATAAGTATCAGAGTTGACATTTTTGAAGGTGCTCTTTCCTGTCTTTAAAAATGCTAAACAGGAATAATATATTTGCGTTGTTCAGTGTTACTGTCCAAAGTGCAGCCATACAAATTCACACTGTGCATATAGCATATAGAGCATAATTGTCACGGTCCTGGGTCGGGTCGACCCAGCTTTTGTGTTTTCTTATGTTTCTTTCTTTATTTTGACATTTTGGAGTGCCATGGGATCGCTGGGGTTATTATG
>VUQR01022855.1:0-14462 GCA_015108515.1 Hemichromis elongatus | reverse complement strand
TTTCCAATGTACATCAAAAAGTTTCGGTACCACTTTACAATAAGGCTCCCCTTATAGATGGCTAATAAATAGTTTATAGATATGTTATTAATTAACCTGTAAATGCTTTATAAATCATTAATAAGTGTTTTTTTTTATGCATTAATTAAGGGCGAAAAAGAGGAAAAACCTGACGTTTTACACTTTACAAGTAATCTCTGCTGACAGTTGTGGATATTTCTAATGCACTGCTAAAGCACAATATTATATGTTAAAAATATCTGTTTACAAATGGTTATTGTGCTTACAAGGTTGTAACTTAGTCTGAAATGTTTAATATAGGAACTCGACATGAAATATATAGGTGAATAGATTTGTCTCACTATTTGGCAAGAAACCGGTCAGGTTTTTCCCCTTTTCGCCCTTAATTAATGCATAATAAACACGTATTAATGATTTATAAAGCATTTATAGATCAATTAACAACATATCTATAAACTATTTATTAGCCATCTATAAGGGGAGCCTTATTGTAAAGTGGTACCAAAGTTTCTTACATGCTACACACCACTTTTTCTGTTTTTGAAGTACACTTGTTTAGCAGATGAAATACTAGATGATTTATCTATCTGTCGTTTCTTTAGGTGCCAGTGTGTCGTTATAGTATCACCAATAAGACAAAAGTTGTCTTTCTTTTGTTGTCTTTTTAAGTTCATGATTTCCCTTTGAAGTTGTAAAGCCTGAATTTTTGGTTGCATTCTAAAGCATTCTCTCAGTGCTTTGTCCAGCTCTGACATTTCATTGACCCACGTCTCATTAAAAATCCTCGTCTTTCACCATTTTTCACCCTCAGTGCAGGCCAAGCAGTACATTTCTGCAGGGGTGTTAATGTGCAAGAAGAGCAGGCCGTCTTAATGGGGGGATATGAGTGGGTGGTCTGCACTCCGAGGGCCTTCTGCAGCCCCTTACCTTGCTGTAATGAGTCATTCGGTTCAGTCATTCTGCTCTTTGCTTGATTTGCATGGCATTGAAACATGCTGTTTGATTCCAAAATGGGCTTTCAGTGTCCTTTCTGTACCTATTATCATGACCTGAAAAGTCCTCATTAACAATAAGCCAGGATTACTTTTATCTAAAATGTTCTGGTACTGTTTAGGAAAAGCATTATACCTGATTTTTAAATATGTAAGACGGGGTTTTCCTCGTGGTTATCGGCATTTAATATGAACGCACTTCACTAAAAGGCCAGGCGGGTGGAGGTGTTTTATTTACTCGCCTTCTGTCGTAGCCAGTCAGTCTATAACTGCAACTGTAGTAATAAAATTATTATCTGTCAGCTGTACTTGTGTTGCTGGTGCCTTTTGGAACACTTTATTGAATCCATCAAATAAGTAGCATAGCTTGCTGCATGGTTAGTTTGTTTAACAAGTTTGATTATCTGAAACGCGTGTGACAAATATGCAAATCGATGAGGAATCAGGAAGGGGCCGAAGACTCTTTCACAGCACTGTGCCAGTGCAACTTGTTACAAACCTTATCTAATAAGTTGGTACTCAGTCCTTCATTTCATATATTACGGTTTCTGGACTACAAAAGCTAAGATTATGACGTCCATCAGACTAAACTGGAGGCTTTCAAATGGCAGTCCAAAAAAAACAATGGGTTACATTTTATCTCTGCAAGTTTATAACTATAACAAGACCAAATCGGGGAAATTACGGAAAGTGAATTAAATTGCGTTAGTATTCCTGAGGCCGTCCTTCACCGCAAAACAACGTAGCTGCCATGCAAATAAATGCACATAAAATGTTTGCCGGTGTTGTCACCTTCAGATTGGGCTGAACTTGGCATGCTTGGGAACCAAGAAAATTAAGCTTTATAACCCATGGTTAACGTCGTAAAAGGGTCTGCTTCAACCCAAACCATCTTTTCCTAACGGTAATCAAGTGGTTTTGGCGCCTAAACCCTAACCAAACACTGAGTGAAAAGGTAGAAAAAAAACGTAGTAAAAGTGTAAAAATACCTCCAGACAAAACTCAAACTCCGCCCCCCCCTTTGTTCAAAGTCGGGTGTCTTTGTGCTGCAAGCAAATTTGAAATGCTTACATGGTTCACGTCACATGAACTTTTGGTATTTCCACATTTGAGTTTGTGGGAGGTAAGACACAAAAAAAAGCATCGCACTTAGTGAAGCACTTAGTGAATTACATGAATATGGTTAGTGAAGTGCAATAGTCATGGGTAGAGTCAAGAAACCTTTGTGGTTAGAAAACAAATCCGCGCTGACTGTTGATAGAAGACGGGACACAAACTGTGGTCTTCAGTGTCAAAAATGACACATTGATCCAGTCGCCTCAGCCTCCTCTCAGACTCAACTTATGTGACAATCCTCGAGCCGTTTCCAAATCCAGAGTGCTGTCATCATTCACACGGCCAAAAGAGGGTTCTTGTCAGGAGGCATAAACACGGCCCATTCCACCGCTCCAGACAGCTGCTTCTCTGCTTACTTATCAACTGACTTTTCGTCTTGTTTCAGCACTTGTATAAACTGACATTTCAACAGTCAACAAGGCTTTAGCAAAACATTACAGTTGTTTTCAGTGATTATACATCACTGCTTTCTCCTAGTCTGGATACAGAACTATTTATTTTTGACCTTTTCTGTCTGCTCAGGGTAACTGATGGTGTAACTGCCTTAAAAGCACATTCCTGTGATTTAAGTTGTAACGGTTTAACAGACACACACCTCATTGTGACCTTATATTCAAGCTGCTTTAGGCACTTAATTTGCAGCCCTATAGAAACTCTCTGTGCACAAATTTGACGTTACAAGACATTTAAAGTTGCTTAAGCTGTCTGCACTTGCAATTTTGTGCATACTCGCTAGCATGCACATTTTATATTTTATTGTCTGTCTTGTGTGTTTCATTGTCCTGCCGTTATGTGAGGTCACGCTTTCCTTCACCTCAGTTAAGTGCTTTTTCTGTCGCTATCACTAAAGCTGGTCACCGTCTGCGACAAGGCAAAACAAGACCGACAAGTGTGTATTTATTAGATTTTGTAAATAATGTGATCCTGATTGTGGATTAGAATAGAAACAGCTGAATACCCCATATTTTACTTAATGCATGACACAACACTGTTGCACTGTGCAGATCTGCTAAACGCTGTTTACTTACACAAGTATACTGATGAAAATAGCAACAGCTCTTTTAGTGTAACGTGCAATTATACAGAGATTTTCTTGGATATGCTGGTTGTTTACTGCACTGCATGTTTGAAGGCTACAACAAACAGAGGGCTTGGCAAGGCTTTGCAGCAAACCAGTTAAGGATTTGCTTTTTGCAGAAGAATAAAGGTTTATTAGTGTGAAAGCTGCTACGGAGGAAAACACATCAGGGTTGATTTGCATCGTTGAGTGTCAGACTCTTATTAAATATAAAAAGTAGTTGAAAATGGTTTTTAAAATGAACATTATACTAATCGTCCATTTTTTCTGTCTATTTCTGGGCCCTGAGAAAATCCATTAGGAAAGAAGACATTTTCTCCATCAAGAGGAGATAAAGATTTTAATATTTAATAACTTATTAAATAACTTTGTGGACAGGACACTTTTTTGAGAAATTTGTCTCCTTGTCTTGCATAATATCTTGAGTGCCAAATCTGAGTTTAATAAAGTAAATATCGCCAACAGTGTCTCTTGTAGAGTATATTGAGAAATGATTCCTCAAGCTATTTGGTGAAACCACGCACAGTATTAATTCTAGGTTTGTTTTTCCCTCGAGAAAAGCTCAGAGGGACTTTTTAATAATTGGGCAAAATCAACTAAATAGATTCTTCTTCTTCTGGACTTGGAGAAAAAAAAAACAAGAAATAATGAGTGAGGAGCAGAATTATTTGTGTTACTGATGTGCTTTGAAATTTCAGCTATCATGAGTTTACAAGTGGAAACATTTCAGGCCATCCGTTCGGAGGATTCCCTGGTTTAAGGGCAGTGTTTCCTACTATTAATGATACAGAGGTTTGACGTCCACCTGACTTGTCTGCACATCATTCCCATAAACAGATAGGAAATGAAGGGCAGGATCTTGCCTGTAGTTTCATTTATATGTTAATCTATCTGTGGACCTTGGTTGGGATTTGAGTGATTCCAGCATAACGTTTGGTAATGTATTCAGCTGGACATATTCTGACAGCAGTAGAAAGCCTATACATCCTTGTAGTGCAGAAGCAATCTATCATTTGTGAGGTTTGGCTGCATGTCCGCCTTCCACTCTCCATAACTGTTCCACCACCAATAAATTGTAAGTTGAATATTGAATAGTAAGGGAAGCTGAGGTTACCTTTTGTCATAAATCCAAAAGAAAAAGTAAGAGTTTGACTATGTATAATTCACAACACTTTCTTTCCATTCATTCCTATTGAAAACCATAAGTGCCAACTGGAGGCAGGAAAGGAATGATTTTTCATAGGCGCTAATGCAAACACAAGCCTGCTGAAAGTCTTGGAAGTAGTCATATGATGGATGAAAGCTTTTGTCTGACGGGAAAAATAAAGGCTTTGGACTGAGCTGGTCGCTCTTTGTAAAGTTTGCATATTTAAAAACCAAAAAAAAATCTGTTTCTTCTGGAACACAAGGTAGAATCTGTCTGACGTGTGATGTAATGTCTATTGCACATTATAGCATTATAATTTTAACGCGTTTCGATTTTTGGTCTTTATCGCCAATAAAATATAAACAATATACACAGTATACAGCGTGTCCAAGCCCCTCCATGGTGCATTAATGAGAATATAAAAAATATATATCTTCAAGACATATAAAACTAGAAATTACAAATAAATAATAACTCGCTAAATTTAAGTAAAATTAAAAAGATAAAAAGGTACTACTACTAACTATATCTATGTACAATAAACAGACAGGATAATTTGAAGTCGTCATGCGCAATTACAGTAAAGTGAGACGATTGTGCAGTAGATATGGAATCAAAGGTAATGCTCAATAAACTTACATAACAGTCCTTCCGTTCAGTTGAGATGTGATTGAAGTTCAGACTTTTATCTTCAAGCCATTAGCCGATTTTATAAACAAAAGCTCAAAATGAACAATTAATTAACAAAAAAGACAGCTGACAGATTAGCAGTTACAAGGTCAGGTGACAAATGAAGCAAACCCAATATCTAAAGTTAATTTAACGTTTTAAATTTGTATTTTGTAGTTTTTCACTGTAATTTTAAATATGACAGAAGGGTTAGTGCAATTACAGGAGGCCATTGTTGCTGTAGCTCAGGCGGCAGAGCAGGTCGTCTACTGATCGGAAGGTTGGTGGTTTGATTCCTGGTTTCCCCTAGTCTGCATACCAAATATCCCTGGGCAAGATACTAACCCCAAGTTGCTCTCCGATGCATCCATCGGAGTATGAATGTTAGATAGAAAAGCATGGGTGAATGCACAAGTTGTATAAAGCGCTTTGAGTGCTCAAGATTGAGTAGAAAAGCGCTCTATAAGAACCATTTACCATTACTTTGGCTGAAAAACAAACAAGCAGAAATCAGAATGAACGGAAACTTTACATATGGCCAAACTAACAGCCTGGTAAGAATGAATTGAATGGCTAATTCAGCAACAGCTAAATCCTAACGAGCATGATCACAGAATTATTTTCATTGTTAAGAAAAACAACTTTACAACTTCTCACAAAGTTAATATCACGCTCGGGGAGATAGATGTATCATTGTTAAAACCTAGAGTCAAGAGACAGGTTGTTAAATGAAATAGAGATGATTTACAACAAAGTGCAAACCACTGGTTACACTCAAGATGGACTTCGGCAGAAAAGATTTAAATGGGACTGAGCAGGTCTTAAAAAATATCTTTGGACATGAAACTAAGATGAACATGTACTAAAATGATTGGAAGAGAAAACGGTCAGATTACCACATTACATATGACGCATCTGTCACCTGGAGACGGTGTTGTGGTACCGGCAGACCACTAACGTTTTCTGATCTTGTGACTGCTGATAGAAGTAGCAGGACGAAGTGTACAGCGCTGGACGCTCTACTTAGATTCAACCAAATGCAGCAAAACTTATTGAACTGCACTTCACAGAGCAAGTGATCCAAAACATACTGCAAAAGCAACCCAAGAGCTTCCCATGGCAGGAAAAATGGGATATTCTTCAATGCCGATAGCAGTCATCTGATCTCAATCCAACAGAAGGCTTTTAAGTTATTAAAAATATAACTGAATGTTGAGACCTACAAAAAAGGAAGCAAGTGAAGGTGACTGCAGTAAAGGCCTAGCAGAGCATCTCGAGGGAGAAAACATAGCATATCATAATCTCCATGTGTTTTGGACTTCTGGCAGTTCTTTAAGTTTTTTTTAGTATATTTATCTTTCTGTCTTATAGAAGTCATCAGCTGACCTATGGGTCATAAAATTTTATCATCTTATCGTAGATGATTAAATTTCCCTAGACAGGCAGAAATTTTGGCATACTTGATAAAAAGTCAGTAACTCTTGAATCGCATTTTTTAAAAAAAACCTTCTAGGAACATTTGTACTAAAACGATCCTTTAGCTGAGATGTTTTAGTCTGGATCATGCATCTCATCGCTTTGACGTGCACCACATCATCAGCTTTTGTTGAAATGGCAGTAAAAACGAAAAAGATACAACATAATCCCTTGTGCATCCTATAATTTTCAGGGAAATATTTCTTATGAATATGGGATTATCATTAGCTTTACTGGAGAATCTCTTCCTGCTGCTCTATAAACGAGTCCATCCTGCTCTCGTACCAGTTCTTCTTGGTCATTCATCGACAGACTCTCTCTTGGCGAACCGCCATGGCTCCTAATGAGGTCCGACTCCTCCCTGCTCATCTGCCCTGATCAGCAGTATGTGTGTCATTATGTGAGGGCGTATGGGAGAGAAAGCAAGTAGAAAGCCTTTTGTGTGTGTGTTTTTGTTTTGTGGCAGAGAAATCCTGGGATAAAGAATGTATGTAACTATGTAAATCTGACACGGTGTTCTTTCTGTGCCAGAGGTAATGACCTTGAATAGCGTTAGTGCTAATGAGGAGCGGGAGAGAGTGGCAGAGTAATGTGAGGGGAAGTTCAGGGTTGCCAGGTCAGTCCTGATTTGAAATGTCATGCACTGGTTGTGCTGAATAGCAGTTGCTTTCAAGGTCTGGTGTCACACACAAAAGCCTGGCCAGTGATTTGAAGGCGGTAAGTGAATGTCTAAGGGGAGGAACCCCAGCAGCTACCACAGCTAAAGCTTATACTGTACTGCACACACGAGCAACCGGCTTTTATTATATTATTTTCAAGTCTGATTGGAGGAAACATGCCCAGCTGGTGCTCTTGTAGTGCAGGTATCGCAGTGCCTCTCTAGAATCTATACAGATACAGCAAAATGGAGAGTGTGTGTATGTGTGTGTGTGTGCACGGAGGCATATGCCACTTCGCTCTGGCACTCTTTTTAATGCAGAGAGTTTGCAGGCGCAATACTGTAGCAACGAGAATCTGAGATAAATGCAAGACTGAGAGTCAGCACGCGTGCTGTTCACACACGAGAAGTCAAATCCCGAAAAAAGCCCGAGAGCATGTAGCGTGAATACTTTTTAAATATTGATGTCAGTACTGATACTGCTTATTGATACAAGACGTACTTTCCTGTAATGCTCTAACTGTCGGATGATGTTTTTAACCTCACTGTCACAGTAAGCAGCTAGTCGCAGTGCTATCGACTAATCAGCTTTAAGACACGTAGCTAAACAATCTGTTTGGAGTGTAAACAAAGATGATGTTTAAAATGCATCGGAAAACCACCGGTTCTCATATGACCACCGGGTCCGTTAAGTCTAATGAACCTTCTTCTTCTTACCTCTAATTTGACCCCTATCAACTCTGAGGAGAGACTGCATAGGTGGCTCATTAGTGAGGATATCCTTGACATTGTTCACTAATTAACTCCAACATATTTCATGTAAATATGTCCCAAAGATGCAAACAAGTAAAATCACTTTCCTAATTTTGTGTACACCGTGAAAAAAACACTATCCATCAAAGCCTTGGGACAGCTGATTAACATCTGCAGAAGAAGTCAAATCAGGTCAAGTCTCCCAAGTGCTTCACAAAACAAATGTAAATCCTGGCAAACTGATCGTAAAATTGAAGCCATGACTCCACGGCTGTGCCAGGTTTTTTTTTTTGTTTGTTTTCATGTGTTCATGTGCAAAACACGGTTGAGCAGGATCCATTTGTGAAATCATGTGGCATTAGAGTCTTAGCCTGTGTTGTCATTTCAATATTTCTCCCCTATACGCCAGTGAAGCTCGGAGAATGTCTTTGTTTTACCGTCACTGTT
The DNA here is from genome assembly GCA_015108515.1 of Hemichromis elongatus. Taxonomy (NCBI): domain Eukaryota; kingdom Metazoa; phylum Chordata; class Actinopteri; order Cichliformes; family Cichlidae; genus Hemichromis; species Hemichromis elongatus. The sequence goes on along the minus strand of VUQR01022855.1, from coordinate 6,105 downwards.
CTCCATCTGTCCCCGGGCCCCGTTACACCCAAGACTTTGATTCGGTCGACAAACGGTGTGTATGTGCAGCGGCAGCAGCAGCAGAGCGGGGTTTTTTTGTCCTGAGATGAACTCTGCAGCAGCCGTGGCGAGGAGTACTGCTTGCTGCTGACGGAGGGAAGAAACAGATAGAGGGAGGGACGGAGGGAAGAGACAGAGGGAGGGAGAGCAGAAGACAGGGGAGGGTAAAAAATCAGCCTGAAAGAAAAGAAGAGCGACACGGAAGGCGGACATGACAAATAAGAGAGGGGGGAAAAAAAAGTCTGCGAGAGCCAAAGAGAGAAAAACCAAAAACAGAATAAACAGCACGTGAGTGAGTGACACGAGGGGAGAGAACGAGCCACGAGAAAGAAGAACAATGGAAAAATTGTGTCTAGGCACTAAAACAAGACAGGAAAATGAAGAAAAGCAATGGGGGAAAAGACAGGAGGAAGATGAAAATACAGATAGGGACAGGCAAGAGAAAGGGGGTCTTGCAAGCAAAGGCATGAAAAATCTCAAAGGAGGATGGCCAAGACTACGAAAGACGAAGCTAAACAAAAAGATGGGGGTAGGGGAAGCACAGTGGTCTGGGAGAGAAGGGCAGAATAAAAGTCAAACCGAAAGCAAGTGAGCAAGGCATCAAAAACAGCAACAAAATAAATAAAAAATATAATAAAATAAAGGAAACGGAGCCAAGGAGGAGAGAGAGCCAGGTACCCAGAGGGAGAGAAAGAGAGAACCCTTGCCAACTGTGAAATTTCCTCAACTCCTGGCGATAATAGCTCTGCATAATAAGCCGATTTAGCAGCTCAGTACCAATAAAACACCCAGGTGGTGCTCACTTTTCTCAGCTTGACGGACAAACGCTGTGTTTCGAGCAAATATGCTTCTCATTGTTCTGTCCGTGCAATGCTCATAATGTTCAGCTGCTGTAAACCTGAAGAGAAAGGCGCTTTAGTTTAGGGTCACACGGTGTCAGTGATTGTTGTAGAGTAGATAGAGATTAACGTTGTCGTGCTGTGTTTATTGGCGTGCTTGATATGGTTGGACACTGAGATGTTGAACATAAGCTGGTTAGAATGGACTTTTATTATAAATTTATGTGGTATATCTTCATGTCAGCAACTCTAAATCTCCTATTTTTATTCTATTGACAGTATCGTTAATAGATGCTAATTTTTTATTTTATCATGTATTTAAATCACTCTGTATGTGAAATAGATCAAATACCTTTTAGAGGTAATTATAAAGAATAGCTAAACATGCATACAATGGCATGCTAATATTTGGCTAGTATAATAGTTATATTCTTAGTTTAGCATGCTAGCAAGCTAACATAATTGAAAAACAAACCACAGCTATTAGGCTAATGATGGAGTCAGATGAAATGATAGTCCACACCACCATGAGATCAGCATGAACATCTACTAAATTTCAGCATTTCCAATTAAAATCTGTAAATATTTTTACTTTGTGTTTAACCTAAATGAGGCAGACGATCACCAGTGGCATTGAGACAGCAGTTAACTGATTGGAAAGCACCTTATTGTGCAACTGCACCTAGTTCATGCTTAATGGAAATGGAAATTTTGACGTGCAGGTGGCCGGCGATAAAAAGTTATCAAGATGTCAAGTTTTTTCTTAACAATTCATCCATCTGCTGCAGGCTCAGTTTGTTTCTCCAATGGCTCAGTGACACTACAGTAAAAATAGGGCCGCATGCTTGCAACTGGGAAAAATCAGAGTTTGCTTGGTGATTGCACTGAATTTGTTGGAAGTCAGTAGTTGTAGGGACTAGCTGGTTGCCCAGAGGTTGAGTGTGCAATGCTCTCAACCTCCGGTGGAGGCAACATATCTTCATACAGTTGCAGTCTGACTAGAACTGACTGCAGTTACGTTCAGATAGATTGGCAAAGGTCTACAAAGAATTGTCATCTAATTTATAAACTTTGGATAAATTTATAAGCAGACGTATTGTCGACACATTCAGTATGAGCGCCAATCTTCTCTTTGCAAAAGGGGGACTCAACTCAACTGGTTGGGACCGTGGTGTTAGGTTAGTTGCACCGCACTACAGCATGTGACAAATTAGACATTAGCTGTTCGGAGGTCCTCGTGATCAAAGTAGACGTTCATTTTACTTTAATCCTCGATCCTCTCACTTCCTAATTATGTCCCTCTTTTTTCTTACCACGTTAATTTCACCTTCCTGTGTCTCTTCCTCGCTCTCTTGTTGGGACTGCAGTCTTTCCTCCTGTCCTGGTGCTACCAGCAGCCTCCTGTGACTCAGAGGACTTGTTACTAGTTGTTGCTGATACTACAGGTGACGGTGCAGCAGCCCCAACAGCTAACATGTCAGTTAATTTGACACATTCTGCCGCATTTATTTCTAGCTTCTTTTTCTGTCTCCGCTTTGCAGCTCCACCTTTTCGCCACTTCTTCCACACTTAACTCTGTTCTAGGTGCATGAGTGCGCCTCAAACATAGGGGAGGGCCCGGTCGTGCTAAGAGATTTGATTGGGCAATAGCAGTTGTAATGAAAACGGGCCAATGCACAGCGGCCCTTCTATTGACCCCATCAGCCCAAAAGTGTGTCGGCCCACCTGGGAAATGCCCAGTATGCCAGATTAACAGTCCAGCCCTGATCACCATCATCACATTATAACCAGATTGCATGTAAATGTCAACTCGACCCCATTGAAATGCAAAATGATAGAAGACTGAATCCATCTTATTACTGTTTTATTGACATCTTGAAATACCAAAGTTGTTTTGAAGATAGCAACTGACAAGAAGAGGGTCGCAAAAAGTTTTGTTCATGCTGCAGCTTCCAAACCCTGTTTTCTTTACTGTCACTCTAACATAACAGCAAAAAAAGTTCATTTTAATGGTCTTGCTTGAGTTAAATGAATAAATAAATAGGGGGAAAAGTACGATTTTATCGTGTTTCTTGCTGCAATCTTTATAAATATTCCTTAGAAAAACCTGTTTACTGTAAAACTGTAATTCTGCTTAGCACTGCACAGTCTGCTCTTGGAGAATAAGCTTTTAGTTACTTTGTCCTTTAGAAATGGAATAACAATCAGCAAACTATTGAACTTGGCAAACTCGGTTTCTCACAGTTTGCCTCGACTAATGAAAAACAGCCTCAAGCTAAACGTGGCTGAATACATGTTTAAATCCCTGCTTTAGTTTTAACTTTTCATTTTTTAACATCTATACTGTATTAACTATTTACTTTGTAATTTTTTTTGTAGCTCCCATAACGACGCCTCGTTTTACTAAATATTGTTTTATATAATGTGTCGCTGGGTAGATATTTTGATCTTACAATTCCCAGCTGTTTCTTACAGATTCCACTTTCCCACATAGCACCGCTGTCCGACGCAAACCTCTTCACTCCAATAAGGATGAAATGCAACATTACATGCACCGGGGCCTGGGAAAGTTCACTGACCTCCTGGGTTTATGAAACCCCCACAAAAGCGCCGACTGTTCTCAAAAACGGCTCGTCTTCATGCTGCAAACAATGCCATTTTTCTTACTTCCTCAAAAGCTGACATTTTGGAGATACGCGGTTTGCATCGGAAAGTGACTATGATGGAAAGAGAGCGCGGAGCTGTGAAATCCCGAGCTCTCTGCTTTACAGACAGCTGCTTTTGCCTCATACCCGAGTATCTCGGTCTGTGAAGCTGTAGTCTTTGTATTATGTAGAGCTCTGGTCCGTTTATTGTCCTTGGCTTCAGCCATAATGATTAATGATGCTTAGTATGGTGGCGCACTATCGTAAACTCACCCAAGCTCAAAAGACAGGTTCTTTAGGGTTTTTGTGTCCTCACGTCCAGACATTTCGATCGTACCATCGGGCGTGTTACCTACCCCGTTCAGTGTTTAGTGAAAGTGAAACACCTGTGCGCACGCTGGACCAGCGGGTTGAGTTTCAAAGAAGAAAACAGGTTTTCCGGCGAGAGTTGATGAAAGCTTTTCATCCACGATCCTTGATGAGAGACTGTGGGGATTATGTAAACAGGCAACAAAGAGGAATACAGTATGTCAGTAATCTCTCATTCTGCAGCTTTGTTGGCCATGAGTTGCCGCATTGTTGTTGAGCAGAGGCTGCTTTGAAAGCCGCCTGTTTTTAAGCGCAGGCTTTTCAGTCGATGCTACGCTGTGACACATAAAGGAGCACACTATTTTTTATTTTTTTTTAAATAAAACCATTTTGAAATTCTGTCTTGTATAAGACGTGTATTCATTAAAAAAACAAATGCACTTGGTGCTTTGCTGGATCTAACAGCTGTATACTGTATACAGGTTTTAAATGCCTCAGTCGTGAAAGCTTGATGAATGTGGCCGTGGCCCACCTGCTGCTGGACTGCGCTGACACAAACTCAAACTGGAATGGCCTTTTTACTTTACTGAAATGCTTCATGATTGAACTGTTGCCAGTAAACAGTATGAAAATCAGCAGGCTTTCTTGTCACAGCAGCGTCCGAAAACCAGCCTTGCGATCGCTGCTTGTTAGCATCGTGGGCGTATGAGTAAGATTTATACTGGCATAGTAGTGTACAGTGTGATCATAATGTATGTGCAGGAGGATGATGGGATTTTAGATCCACATCTCTGGCTCAAATACTACTTTAGGAGGTTTAGAGATGTATGCCTTTCAAACCCACTTGTGGGGTTGTTGGAGCTAAAAAAAAAAAAATCTTGCAAATTTAAGCGTGCTTCTGTGAATTATGGCTGATCATATGATGTTTGTAGGAAAGAGGGGTGTGAAATAGGCTTACGCAGCCTGTTGTTGAGTTTCCACTGGATACATGGCTGGCAGCGACTGGCCATTAAAGGATGGGTTCGGATGTGTTTTAGGTGTTTGCAGTACAGTATGAATATGCCATTTTTATAATATGCAGTGTATACAAGTTGTGATAATTTCATCTCTACACACTGGCTCACAAAGACGCACGAGGCTTGTTTGAGTTCAAATATTAAATCAAGAAGAATCTGCTTTCCAAAGTTATGGTCTATTTATCATGACATTCCCTATTTTTGTTTCCATAGCCACTGCTGGCAGTAGCATGTAGGTTTGTTCATGTGATAAATTGTGGGATTAGACTTAGTGTTTCCCTGCCAAAAAAGATACCCATGTGTCATTTCAGCCATAAAGAGTGGGAGCTAACTCTCACATTTGCACGACGGTTTCATATCTAGTGCCCATGTGTATGTTGCTGATCTTTGGTCAGCAACTCACTGAAGGAAACTGACATGCACTGAAATTTTGCTTTTTTTTTAAATTTCATTGTATGCACCGTTTCTCTCTCACATGATTGTACTGTAGAGCATAGTGTAGGTACAATAATGCAGTCATGACGTTTTTTGCAAAATTGGGCATTTGTACGGTGGCCCTGAGAGGCCAAACGGACTGCAACTTCAGAAAACACTTGCAAAAAGAAAAATGCTGCAAAAAGAAAAACGCTGCAAAAGCACACACAACACAACGGAAATAGGAAAAGACACAACGGAAATGTTCCTGGGGAGACAATAAACCGACGGACCAGTTGCGCGAACCATGCGCAACATGCGCGAATATGTGACAGTATTACATGTATTTCGTTACTCCCAAACACTGCAAACATATCTGTAGTATTATTAGAATCATGAGATTACAACACATTTACCTCTCCTCCACTTCTTTGAAGTGTCTCCCAGTCGCACTGGTTAGCATGTTTTGGTTCGCGCAACTGGTCCGTCGGGTTATTGTCTCCCCAGGAACATTTCCGTTGTGTCTTTTCCTATTTCCGTTGTGTTGTGTGTGCTTTTGCAGCGTTTTTCTTTTTGCAGCATTTTTCTTTTTGCAAGTGTTTTTCTTTTTGCAGCATTTTTCTTTTTGCAGGTGTTTTTCTTTTTGCAGCATTTTTCTTTTTGTAGCATTTTTCTTTTTGCAAGTGTTTTTCTTTTTGCAGGTGTTTTTCTTTTTGCAGGTGTTTCTCTTTTTGCAGCATTTTTCTTTTTGCAGCATTTTTCTTTTTGCAAGTGTTTTCTGAAGTTGCAGTCCGTTTGGCCTCTCAGGGCCACCGTAATACA
>VUQR01022854.1:37370-50496 GCA_015108515.1 Hemichromis elongatus | reverse complement strand
AGGAGTCACACAGCTGCTTTTCACAATTATAAACTAGTGTCTTAAGTTCGTGGGAATCATAACAGTTGGGATGACATGGTCTAAATATCCCAGGAGGCATTGCATTGGTTCTCATAGCCAAATAGGGCCCCTTAGGTCAGACCCTACTTCCTCTGTTCAGTACAACACATGCCTTTGCAAGCAATCCCATGCCACCGTAAAAAGAAATGCCTCATTAGGAGCTAAAATGCTACACTGGTTTGTGCTTATATCTGAGATTTAATGTTTTATCCATAGCAGGTCAGCTTTTTCTTGTGTGTTTCTACATGGGGAAAAGATCTATCTGTATTAAACCTTTGATGACACAAGTTTTCTCAAGCTTTTCCCACATTGTTTTTTTTTTCTTCTCATTTTCTAATTCTTGATTGCAGGAGATCAGTAAAAATAGTCCATGCATGGTATTTTTGATTTCTGTTACAAAGGATTACTCTGGACTGTTTTGCTGTTTTTAAGGCTTGAATAAAAAAAGCACCATCTCTGGAATGTGGTGGCATTTTTTTCTTCTTTTGATTCTATTCTTACCTTGAAGTTGCACTATGTGTGAGCGCAGACCTGCCTGAGCTTGTGTAACGCTGTGTCCTATTCACCCACATTTGGCTCAGGTACATGATAATGGGCCACTGCAGAGCCTGTTCCATGCATATTTGCAAAGCAGAGCAGAGACTGCTGCCTGCCAACGTGATGTCTCTGCACACTGACTCGGAAAAAACACCACTGAAGAGAATGGAAAAAAAAACATTAGCTTCTCTGGAGACAATTAATGTTTTTTTTCTTTTCTTTTTTTTCACAGAACCTCACGTTTCAGCACTCCCACACAGCAGCAATTTCCCCTTCATTAGAACAAGGCCCACAGGGTCCAATATGGCCTTTTTTAGTGTCCACTTGGAAAATGTATTTGGTTTAAGACAATGTGGCAGAAACACGTATAGGTTTTTTTTGTGTGCGTTTACATTTCTAAATAGACACTGGTGCTCCCTATAGAACTACAGTACAATGGAAACGGGTTTAACATGCTACCAGTAAAAAACACAAAGGAAACTCTCCACAACATGTAGAAGATGCCAAAGCCACACATTCTCTACATTCTTTCACGCTTTTGCTTTTGGAGGATGCAACTGTGAGAGTGACTCCGGGCATTCAGAGTCCGTTCACGGCCACTTGACCTAATGTCGGTTTGCACTCACACAGTCTAACATCACGGCTAAGTCAAACTTTCACTGCCAAACACAAGTATTCACACTCACACACACACAAACATTGTCACATAGTTTACCTTTAGTACAACAGGGACAGAAGGCTACAGACGAGAAACCAGCATCTCCGCTGGAGAGCTCAGCTGAACCCAGAAACCAAACACCACAAAGAGGACGCTCTATTTTTTGCAAAGAAAACACTTTTTAAAATTCTCTGCTTGAAATAACTACTGCAACCCAGTATGGAAAAACACACACTATAACCCTGATTTATGTTGTATGGCCACTGAGAAATCGAGTCGGTGTATTTAATTGACATCGAGGTTTCGGAGCAGTGGGCAACCACATGCATCGGGCAACTTCAGCTCAAAGCCAGTACCTAGGTCAGGGACAGTAAGGAAAATTACGCCAAACCTTCCTGCAGTATAGGCAACAATGCTAACCATATTTAATTTGTGCTGATAAAGGCAACCATACAGGACCGTTTTCTAATCTTAGGCGATGATAGAGGTTATTTAACTCAGAATAATTTACATGTGGGTCATATTTTAAAGTGTTTTCATTGGACTGACATACAAAGAAGAGTAAAACAATGGAATCTCCATCTTGCCCAACTACTGCAAACATGGGAAGCAACATAGGCACAAGCAGTGAGGGCTGGCTTGTGGTCAGATAAACGTTAAGAGTGTAAAGAGACAAGAAGAAGCGATGGAAGAAACATTCATCCTGCACTTATGAAGAAGAAAGAGAAGGCAAGGAGCAAAATGCTAATGAGGAGTTAAATACAGGAATAAATGAGAGTTTTGTGAAGCAAGCTGCAATGAAAAGCCCAGCTATGGAAGCAAGAAGAGTCTGGGTGTGAGAAAAGTAATTAGGATGCAAGCCCGATCAGACAATCGGTCATTCTGTTGAGCAGGAAACTGGGGTCAGAAGAGCGACCTTGATAAGTTGTCTTCCTGTGGCGCTCCACAGCATGGTCTCGCCACTAACTGTCCCTCTACAGCTCTGGATAGAAAACCCTCATTGGATGGTTGCACAATGGAGTCCTTCTCCAGTCTTAAGATGTGCTACACTGATGAGACAAACAGAAAGCAGACATTGTGTGGTCTCAAAGATCTCTCAGTCTCCCGCTTCCTCCCACTCTTCTTTTTTTTTTTTTCCTCTGACATTTTTACTTCCTGCTGACATCCTCCGACTCATCCTCATTCTTCGATTCTCCATTCAGAATTCACTTTTAATTGAAATCAATTTTGCCATCACTCCCCCGAGCCCCACCGCCACCCCACAGACCACTGCGGGTATTTGTTAATAAAATGTGATATTTGTTTGTGCAGACTGTGCATCGCTGTTCTGCTGAACCAGTTGGTCATGGCTGATTTGCTTTCATACTGTTTTGGTTATGGATAATTTGTTATCATGGCTGAACTTATTTAGTGACCTCTTGTCTTGATATATGCCAGAGCAGGCTGAGTGTAAATACAAATGTTGAGAAAAATGAGAGAAAATGTCCAGGGGGTGGGCGTGGGGTTCACGCAGTCACACACAAATAGTAGTCGTGGCACTTCACGGGCTGTTTGTTTACATTTTCAAAGATTTATTTCTAATACGATGGAGTAAAGATACACTGTGGATGACTGAACGCTAACCCCACTGTTAACCTCATTTTGAAAGAATCTGGCCATCTTGGACCACTTTAACCAACATGGCCTCCATCCATTAAAAACAGATGCTGATGCATTCAAGGAGCTTCGCCGGTTTCCTTTGAAAAAGATCCACCACTCTCTGTAAAACCATAGGTGAGGTAGATGGCATTTTACAGAAGTTAAAAAAGGCCACTTACATAGCAGCTTTACATAACCCAAACTCAATTCATTTGTCATAGAGGATCAGCTGGATTGAAAGTGGATAGAAGTGTGTGTCATCATGTGGTTGTTGAGTGTCAGACGGTAAAGTAATACAATCATGTGAGAGACCAGATGACTACCTTTTAGATGTTGTAAATAATACAGAACATTCTTCAAGGTTTGCAGAAGCAAAGCTAATTTTCTTGAACTTCAACACAACCTCTATTTATGTTATATATTTAGAATATTTTCTGTTTTCAAGAGAATAGTTTGACATTTTGTAATATATATAGTTCACCTTTTTGCCACGAGGATTGATATCACTTTTCTGTCTATACATTTTAGGTAAATCTACCATCCTTGAGTCCTTGAGTAATAACACTGACTGACAGCAGTATTCACATTACCCTATGGAGCTGCATGCAAGAACACAGATGTTCCATATTGTTGAACATTAAATGTTCATTAATCAGCCAGACCTCAAAATCCATGAGATGTCTGATTGATCCCATGTGAGAACAGTGCTGATAACTGTCCCTGGAATTCAAGTATGCCGTGCAACTACTCTTGCACACCAGAGTGTAAAAAACAATGAAAAGTGTCCACTGCAGCCACTGTCTGTGGTTTTCATGCTGGATTCTAATAACAATGTTTTTTAATCTTTGACATTTCTTTTTGCACTTCTCCCTTTCACTTGTCAACCAATAAGTACGCACAGTCGAGCTGGGTGCTGTTGGGTTTTTGAAGGATGACATGGGAGCATGTTTGCGTTGGTTGAAAACCCCGCTCCGTAGGCTCTCTGCAGGCAATTACCTATGCAAACAGACAAAGCTCTGTTACCTTAAAACAAGCATTACCATGGAAGTGTTTGAGGACCATCCACTCCAGGAACTGCACTTTTTTGGCAAACTACCTATCAGCACCATTAAAGGTTACATTTTAAAACATTATATCTCCATTCTTTATCTATAAGAAACAAAAGTTTCCACACCTCATCAGTGGGATGGGAATACCTGATGACTACAGCTTCAGAATTTTTAGTAAATAAAAAAAGAGACTTCTGTGTTTAGCATATTTATGCTAGAACCCATAAAGCTCGCTAACCCAAGTCTACATTTGCAGATACTGTATTTTAGGCAGCTTTACATTCAGAAAGCTATGTAGTTACCCACCAATAATGTCATAGCTATTTTTGAAAAGTAAGATCCCCTGTCTGGCAGAGCAGCACGTTCTCCTCGTGGCCCCTGTGTCAACACCGGCCAGAGGAGGTGGGCTACTGCAGCAGATGGCTGCCCGCTGCACCTGGACTACTGTTGATTTTAAACAAAGCTGTCAGTCCTAATGCAGACCGCGTGACTGCATGAACGCTTCAGAACGACTGATGGAGTCAAATATTAAACTCAGAGCCCCCCTCCCAGCCCCCAAGCCTCGTTCACATCTCTCTCCCACTCTGTATATGCTGTCCTGTTCATTTAAATGTATTCAACTATCATCGCTGTAAAGCCACCTCACATTTGTTCTCAAGCTATTTTCCTTTGGCCTTAAACTTCAGTGGATGACTTTTATTATCATTTAATGAGTATTAGTTTGGTAAACCCATTTATATTCTATGATTTCACAAAAAACCCAGACTGAGTTCTACTTATATACCGATGACTTCTCATTTATTTCATCTGAGAACAGTCGCCCCAAGGCACTGCTGTTGTGATTTGTCAGTGGATTAGATTAAAAATTCTCATCACAATATTGGTTTGCTTGTCTTTTTGATGAGAATTTACTGCTGCACTCTTGGAAAGAAAAAATTGCAATATTTTTAATGGTTAACCACCTTTCCACCTTTAGGTGGAGCGCATCTCAGCTGCTATAGAATAACAGATGTTTAAAGTTTTTCTTTGGACATGGGCTGCTTTCACACTCATTTTCAGTCCAGTCCTTGCACCTAACCATTTTTTAGATGGATTGTTTTATCTTGTTTGGTTAGCCACTTAAAACTGAACTATGAATCATTCAAGCATAAAAAAAAGGTGCCTAACTCCAGGGATAAACCTGTGTTGCTGTCTACACACAACAGACAACTGGTCAACTTTCAAGCTCATTAGAATGAGTTGTTTTAGGGCTTACACACTGAATTTCTGTGTTTTGTTTGCACATTTTAAATCAATTGCTGCTCCTCTTTCCTAGGAAACCACGAGGAAATGCGAGGTAGCTGAAGACGTTTGCACATTGCTGTACGTTTGTCAACAACAACCACTGTCACGGTTTAATAACCAGAATTTCAAGCTGTGGCTGCCTTTGCCTTAGAATTTAGACGTGATCGGTTAGTTGAGTCAATGGTGCACAAAAAAAAAAAAAACAAGACAGGTTGGGTGACACGTTACGAAAGAACTTTAACTGTTTAGTTTGTGTGGAGCTTCTCAACAGAATGATCACTTTCATTTTTACCCAGCTTTGGTTTGTAAATGGACTGCAAAGGGGGATCAATTATATCAAACCAGATACTTTAATGAAAGTCACATTTTTATGAAAGTAGACAGTAGCATATAGTCATGGGGTAACTTCTACAGGCTAATTTGATGGAGAAGTTAACCCCTATCATATGATCACAACCTGGAGTACAGTCCAACACAATCCCCACATCACGAAATGCTTTATTGAGTTTACCCAGAAATGTCTGGTGACAAATTTGCCAATTATAAAATGGTGCCAAAACAGGTCATTGCTCAGCCCTAGGCCATCAAGTTGTCATTTCCAGCCACCATTTAATTTTTAGTGGGAAAAAAAACAGGTGTTGGCTGTAAAATCAGAAATATTCTGGATGTCCAATGGCCCAAAGGCCTCTCAACCAACCGCCACTGCAGATCAGCCTTGAAGCAACTTTCTGTCCCTCCTTTACCTGTTGCCACACCCTTTGTCGCTTAGAAAGGATGTGAACGGCAGGATTTGGATGATGAGTCAGGAAATGGGATGGATCACTGTTACACGCGAGGAACTCTCGAGAGCTCCTTCGACCGGCTAAACCAGCGCTGTAGTAGAAGGAAAAAACAAGCTGGATGGAACTTGGGAAAAACTTACCGGTATTTGTCACCTCAAAAATTTGATGGATTGCAGCAGGTGAACATCCGCATTCACTTGCCGATAATCCTGTATCTGCTAATCATGTATTTGTCCTTTTAGTGACATTGGAGTGAAATTCCTCAGAAAAGCCTCAACTGGCTCATCTTTAAATTTTGCTTCCAATTTCCTTCTGACTTAGGTATTCTACTTTGTGTTCATATGAAACACCAGAAGAAAGATCATATGTGTGTCCTCATTGGGAGAGGGAATTTAATGTAACTTAAGTAATGAGTAGTGTAATGAATTACAATTGCCAGCACGTAATTAAGAAATATATTGACTAACTTTTAGGGAAACTGGCAATTAATCTGTTAAGCATTGCTTTTTTGACCCCAACACTGTGTTGATCAACCAGTATTATGGGCTACCCTCAGTTCTTGGAATGACTTTTGTAATAAAGTGAAACCGGAGTTTATACAGACACATGGCAACACTGGTGTGAGTCTATAAGCTGTTTTCCTTTTGGAGGACAGAGTCTATCTCTGTAGCCTGTGGCTCCCCATAGCCAAAAACACCAAAGCAGCACCGTAAATCCCACCTAACAGTAACCCTAATCCTAATCAAAGGTTAAACAGAGCACTAATTTAACTTAAAACCATGTCTAAAGCCTACAACCTGCCTTAAAGTAGATGTTATGAAGTGAGAGGTGGCCAGATGTCCTCACTTTCGCCAAGTGCCCTCACTGTGATGGTGAAAATCTCAAAATGGCCCTCATACACTTAGCCGTACAGAGACTCACAGAGCTAATAAGCATGTGATGTCGACCACTTTATGACTAGGGCGTTCATGGTGACCTGAGGCACCGCAGCGTCTGTGTAGCTGCAGGGCGGACCAGTACACAGTAAAGCCACTTGTGATGACCACTGTGTGGTCATCACAGGCTGTCCACTGTGTTGCTAATTACTGTGCCATTGAGCTCCGTCACCTCTGTGGCCCCTCGTGACTTGTGACAACCCATCTTACTCGCCGACATCAACCCTCCCCCAAACAATGACACAATATCATCTTTGCTTTGGCAAAATAGTAAAAGGAAAATCTTTGACCTGAGGAATGATAATTATAAAGAGAAAAAGCCCCCCTGCCCGAAAAACTGGCTAGAACACATACATTTATATTCCATCTGTCTGTGGACTCACTCATAGTTTTCTGCTTATCAGTTCAAAAACGAGACCTCATTCAGCCCTGTATCATTCCACTCACATAAATACTCTGTAATCTAATCAGGATGTAATTTCTTGTCCAGTTTTGTTTTGTTTTCTGCCATTTCACCACCTGTACTTGAATACAAACTTACATCTGCAACACTAGTACAAATAAACCTCAGCTAATGCCTGTATTTACACAGTGAAATCAGGCAGTGCTCTTGGCTGACTTTAAGCAATACATTGCTCTGCAAGGCTGTTTTTCAGCAGCATCAGCTATCCTTGTAAACCTGGAAGCATGTTGTGTTTTTACTTAAATTAGGTGAAATCGGGACACAAATGGTCATATTTTTTGTTATGTGCTAAGTGTGTACTTCCCCTACTATCTCTGTGTCTATTCAATGAAACAGTTCAAACATTTGTGAAATTCCCTTATTTGATTTCTTGGTTATAGTTAAATGAGAAGACTGTTGCTACATTATATCTATATGTATACTTTTTTCTTAGTATAAACTTGCAAAGGCAGTATTATATAAATAAACATTAAATTATAATGTGCAACTCTCAGATTGTATGAAAAAGTTGAACATGAACTATAACGTGAGTCAGATTGTGGCCTACTGTTTTAAAAAAGTTGAGTTTAAGCTAGCATTAGTTTTTTAATAGAACCTGAAATGGGATGTTAATGGGGTTAGCTATGAAAAAAAAAGCCTCAACCCAAAATGAAATTACTAAAGAAACTGAGCTTCAGTCGTGCCATTAGCTTTCTTCTTCTCTTTGCAGCAATGTCTAGTTGTCTTCTTTGATTCTTGGTTTTTATGCTAAGCCAAGCTTACTGGCTTTTGGCTATGGCTGCATATTCAGTGGACTTACACAAGGAGTGTCAAGTGGCTATGTCCCAAAATTTCACAGATTTATCTTTGAAAATTTATATTTTATTAATGACAAATGAAAATTTTTAAGGTAAGCTATATTCAATATGAATAAATTTTGTCTTCTTCTGCTTCTTTTTTGCTTTTTTGCCTTTCATCGTGTACTTTTTTAACCCAACTATGGATTGAGCGAGTGGCTCCATAATGTAGTGATTTGCCACAGGGCAAATGTGAAACCAGAGTGAAATATGAAGTGCACGTGGGCACAGCGCCACATGGGTCTACCCACAGTGGCGATAAAAGTTGTTATGTTTGCTGGGCAGCAAGCAACAGTCTGTGCAACAATACTTCAAAAGAACAAAAAAAACATTTGCCGATTTCTGTCTCCTTTTTAGAGTTCATTGCATTTATAAAGAATTATGCAATTAAAGAGTGAAACTATTGTTCCCATGCTGTAATTTATTTTTTGTATTATGCTATTTGTTTTAATTTTCTTTATTTGTCCTATGTCAGTACATGTTATATTTGGGTTTGTCAGTTTTGTAACCTTGTGAGTGATGTACCTTCTCGGACAAGTTTCCTCTGGAAACAGATTCTCAAGTGAAATGAAACTTGAATAAAATAAATAAATAGATACAATTTAAAACAAACAAAAAATACAAAAAATTATTTTGCCGGTTTAGGTTTTTTGAAGTGCATATATGAGAACTGACAGAGACTGAGCCCTGTACGTGATGATGAGCTGTTGACACCTTCTTGGGTAATCCTGAAGCGGTGCATTAAAGCCAAAATTTCTGGCTCTAGAAGTTAATTAAAAATAAACATGCAGAGACAGCATGTGCACACCATGATGTGCCGATGCCTTAATTTGCTTGAGTCATTTCAACTGTCACATGACACGTGATTTGTTGTTTGGTAAGAAGTAAACATTTGCTTAGTCAGTCACACTGCACCCTGACACAGCTGTGAAGCCAAGAGGTGATAATTATCATTAACGTTAAATCTGTTCAGCATAGGGAGAATTAAAGATTCAGGACAGGCTGGGTTTTTTTTACTGCAGCACCTCACTGTCAGCATTAGACAAAAAGGAAACCACATGATCATCACAAGGATGCATGTGCATCATCTGCAGTGGGAGCAGTCTCAAGTGCTGCCATTGATTAGATGCTAATGCTATTACCAACATGGCATGTGAAACCCTCCTCTATTGGCTGAAAGAGGTGAACACTGTGCTCCTTTGTGCACAGCTGCCTTCTGCACATGCACTCTCCTAATAGGGTTGATGTGATCATCAGCCCCCCTGACTCTTCAGCCGCTATTCTGCTTCTGTAGCACAGCAGGCAGCAGCAGGGTGTTGATCCTCCAGCACTGACTTCAGACGCCACTATGAATGACAGAGAGCTTTCATGTCACATCATCAGACCACACCAGACTGTAGTCTGTCTTTCTCACATTCTCATCTTCCTTTCTTCTTTTTCATCTTTTGCTTTCCCTTTTCTATGAGCTCAGAGGGCTCTCCCTCCTCCAGAACAGACACAAAGCTACACCACAGAATGTCTTGTAATAAGCTCTTCATACTGACAGCTAAATTATGTTTTGTGCAATCCCTGTTCTTACTCCTGGTGGATGAAGCATCACTTTCACTAAGTTGATGGTCAATTTACGTCAAAAAAAAGAAAAAGAAAAGAAAGGTTTTTGCTCAGAGGGCTTTTCTTGCTGTTTTTCCCCGCATTTCTTTTGCACACAAGTCAGTAATTAGAAGTGGGTCAAGTCATGTCACAATCCTACTGACATTTTCTATGTACAGTCCTGTGAAAAAGTATGTGCTGCCTCCCTGATTTCTTAGTATTTTGCCAATTTGTCACATTTCAGTGTTTTAGATAATCAAACCAGTATTAATTCTAGACAAAGATAGCCTGAGTAAATACAAAATGCAGTTTAAAATCATGATTTAATTTATAAGGATGAGAAAAGCTATCCAGCCTACCTGGTCCTGTGTGAAAAGTAAATGCCCCCTAAAGCTAATAACTGGTTGTGCCACCTTTGGCATCAATGCTGTGATCTTTCAGTCTTTCATGTCACTGTGACAGAATTTTGTCCTCGTCTTCTTTGCAGAAATCAGCCATTATTATGGTACAGTATTAATGCAATGAACATAATTTATGGATGTAGTTGTGCTAATCCAAAGCAGAAGTGTCTTATACCTGGAAAAGTCTTTTCATTTGCAGTTGGTTCATGTTGTGACTTTCTACAGATTACTGTCAGGCCCATCTTTCATGCGCTTTTAAGCTTCAGTGAAAGACTGCAATGAAGACTTTGTTAGGTGGAACATCTGGTTTGGGGTGATGCTCTTTGGTCTTTAATGGCCTCTGCCAGAAGCCACATCAGTGGCAGGGATGATAAATCTGAACAATGAAGGAGCCAGTAAAGCAGTCAGCAGGGGTTCCATGGCAGAGGCTACAGGAAGTGTGGCTCCTTTTGACCTCTGAACCCAGAGGTGATGTGTGGACTTCAGTCTACTCTCTGTACTCGGATCTCTGACGCCTCACATTCTAGAAGGTACAGTCCAGTGTCTACACAGCACATACTGTGTTATAGTTAAAGAAAAACTTAGATAATACAGATTCTTTGAGACTCTTTATTAGATTCTAACTAGTGTCACTAGTGTCACTAGTGTCACTCCTCCTCTAATAGGTTTTTATTATCTGCTGTCCCCAAAGATAAAACGTGAACTTCCAATATTGTTCCACTGTCTGTCTCTCTTGAAATTCACTGAGCCTTATACCTTTAAATAAAAAAAATGATAAACAGAAATCCTTGAAAATGAGAATGTAAATTGTGCTCTCCTATCCACCCAGATCTGATCTTAGCTTGGACCACACTGAAACAGTTAGTTTTGCATTGTTTATAGATCAGTATAACCTACCAGATCATAGCAGATCTTTTGTAAACATGTTTTATCCTCTTTGTTTAGTCTGTACAAAAACTAGTAGTAGTGGGAAACATCACAGTGACAGCAAGACCCCAGGAAGTTATTGCAATCAGCAAAGATAATAGCGCCTCTTAAACTCCACGATGGAATCACACAATTACACATTTCATTGAAGTTTAATTACACAGTAACATAACAGGTGAGCGTACTGGTTGTGCATTAGAGGTTTTGGTAGACAATCGTTTTAAACCTGGACAGGGCCAAGCTATTCCCTCAGCTAGTCCCTCTTCTGTGTTGAGATATGAGTGATTAACTGAGCGTTCATCTTTACTCCTTGGTTGGTGCGTTTCAGTAAACAACACTTACTTGTTAAGGCCAAAGAGACAATTAGATTTTACAACAGTCCAGCACTTTGCTATAGTGGCTGACAGTTGTAGGCATGAAACTTCTCTCAATTAGTGCCGAACAGATGTCATGTTTGCTGAAAAAGATCAATAAGGTCAATTGTGACAGTCTAGTCCCAAGTGTGGTCTGCTACTTTACAAAAGAGGCTTCTGCAGACCACTGGGACTGTTAACAACATGAAAGTAAATGTGGCAAGAGCACAAGAGCAAAGGAACACAAAGACACACGAGTTCACTGGAACTAAAAGACGCCTGCACTATGCTGCACATCCTGACCTCCTGGACCCTGAAGGCTGCTCTTACATGGGGGCTCACTGTCTGCTGCCCTGGAGGACATGAAATGCTGCAGCCCAACAAACTGATGAGCCAGGCCTATATAAGGAGATACTAAAAAAAGCACTGAAAGCTGCTGAGTTTAAACAGTGTACTTAACTTCTGCTAGTCCTCCCTATGGGCAGACGTTTACAGCAGCTTGTCTAAACAATAGCAAGTGAGGCGGATGTGGAGACGAAGGGTTATACGTTTTGTATCCAACACCATATTTGGATGAAAGTGACAGGTGAGGCTTATCAGGCTGTTTCTTACCACAGGCAACATCTCTGGAGTTTTGAAGCTTGACAGATGTGATTTTAACCTTATGAAACTATTGCTTTTTTCCAAAAAACGTGTATAGCAGCGTCAAATTAATCAGTAAACAAAACAGTTGAGCTGCAGAATGAAGTATTTGACATTCCCAGATATTACTGAGTGGTTATTTTCTGTTGCCTGTGGAACCACTTGTGTGCTTGCACTGGCCCAAAAACAAAATCTGGCCTCAACTTAATCTTCTCCTTGTCCACTGCTGTTCTTCAAGATAAATTGCTTGTCCCTCCACTCCAGTAACACATCCCACATGCTTGTTTTTACTGAAGGTTTCCTTGTAAAACTCTGGTTTAAGCATCAGGGAAATGAGAGTAAGCTGCTTTGCCAGTTTTTTAAATGGTCCACCACTTTGTGAAGGAATCAGATTTCAGTTAGTTTGTCTGAGAAGCGACTAGAACTGAAGTCTAATTTTGTTGAGTGGATCACAGCTGGAATACACCAGCCTTCAGCTTCCCCCAGCCCATCTCTTATTTCAGGTTTTTCATGTGGTCCCACACCTGATGGAGTGTGGCTTTTGTGCTGGGACACACAGCATACCATGGTCCAATCACGATAATTGGCACCAGGCTACGAACCACAAAGAAATGTTTGAGTTGGATTCTTTTTGCTTCTTTGCACTCGTATGTGTTTAGTGAGTAGTCAGGTCTAGATAATGCACTGGCAACCCTTAAACCAATGTTATTCTGTTTACTGAAGATTTGCTCACAAGTGATGACTGCACATTTTTTCCGTGGTCGCTGCTGGCTGTTAAAAGATAGCCCTGGTTAAGTGTAAGAAAAGACGTGATCTGTAACTGACCTGTGAATGCCACTCGTATGTTAGCATTCAATCACGTGTTAAAAATGTAGTTATGTATTTATTTATTTTGAAATCAGCAGCATACACATGTGGTTACAAATGTGGCCGTAGATACCAAATGCCATCATGTCGCTACAAGCTGCACA
>VUQR01022854.1:19458-37350 GCA_015108515.1 Hemichromis elongatus | reverse complement strand
AGTGCTGTATATCATACACCCAGCCAATATGTAAATAAAAACACTCTTGAAGGAAAGGGAAATATATTTTTGGATGCAGGGCTTGTACATTCATGCTTTTTGATGAGTAGACGTGTATTAAATGAAGTCAGAAATTTTTATTGAAGGATCACTGCTGTCACTGACTAAATCACTGGAGTCAACGGTGACTCAGAGCAGTGAATCACTGTGTATTTCTTTACATTCAAAGCACATTAACAGATCATGAAAGCCACGCAAACAGTTGTAACTTTGTGCATGAAATAATAGGTGGCTTAGCTAAAAGTCTTATAATCAACTGACTGTATGGGCCAGACTCTGTAGACTGGCAACAGATTAAAAACAGCACTAAGCTAAGAACTGCTTAGTGATGAATGCAAGTACTCAATGACTGGTATACCGACATAGATCCTGATGCTGGTGGTTATTTAACGTGGAAATAAATGGATGGAAAGAATAGGAAAAAACAACAAACAGAAATAATTAAAAAAAAAACTATATAAAGTAATTTATAACATCTTCTTCTTATATTTAGGATTTCCTAGCAGCATCTTGCAGATTGTGACGGGATGCTACGAAGTAACTATGCACAAAGTAAATACACACATTTGACAGAAAATGACAACAGTTTAGGTTGCCTTTAGCTTATTGCCTTTTTCTTTAGATATGCTTTGAATGGAAAAGAAGAGAATAACATTGTTTCCCTGATTTGTTAATGCAAACATCTAACCTATCACAACTCGTGGTATTTAAGCATGTGGGCATAGTGAGGGTGACCTGCAAAAAAATCAAACTGAGCATCAGAATAGGGAAAAAGAAATTTCAATGAGTTTGAATTGCACTGTTGTTGGTGCCAGATGTGCTGGTTTGAGTGCTTCAGAAACTGCTGATCTACTGGGATTTTCCCACAATCATCTCTGTAGTTCACAGAGAATGGTCTAAAAAAGACAAAAATAAGTGGCAGTTCTCTGAGAGAAAATGCCTTTTTGATGTCACATTCACTGTTCTCTCAAATCGCCTCCACATTCACCAGATCTCAATCCACCAGAGTACCTTTGGGATGTGGGGGAACGTACGACAAAACTGCAGCAGCACCAAAATGCTAAACATTTTCAGCACCTTGTTGAATCTATGCCACACAGAATGAAGGCACTGAAAAGCAAGGTGTACCTAATAAAATTGATGCACGTGCATAACATAAATTCAGCAGCTGAACAGCTTATTATAGTTGCAGGGCGGTGCATCAGTGCGAAGAGCTTTTGAATGCATTGTGGGAGAGGACTACTCTTTTATTTTTGTATGCATATCTGCTGTGATGTTTCCACCGGGACGACTAGCCTCAACACGATAAGGATGATGGCGAGATGTAAAAATGAGATATGCGGAAGGAAAATACAGGCTGGAGTATAAACACTGGGGGCACATATACTCGGGAAGCTCATTTGCTTAGCTTAAAATCACTTTGCTGAACTTTATGAATTTCCTTTCATTTGCATAGCTATTTTAAACAGATGTGTGATATTTACAGAAACCTTTTCTTCTATCTTAAACAAATTGAACATTGATTGCAGACTGTGGATGATAAGGGACAATAAAACTATGGCTTGTCATTGTTTATTATGACAGAACATATTCAGGGGGTAAAGTATGACCTGAAAATACTTTACATACAGCGGTCAGCAAGATAACAGCTCTCATATCTCTTTGACCATAACACAATTTTTGCACAATGAGGATCCCAGTTTGTGGTTGGAGGTCCGATCTGCTCAGCTGCTCTCCTCTCTCCTAGTATTTAATCACATAGCCACGCCAAGGAAAAACTCCCAGTCTGAACCCAGAGCAAAGCATCTGGTTTACCACAGTGGAGATTCTCATGTTCAAATATAGACAAGAGCAGAAGGAGAAAATGACAAAGAGAGCACATTTTTCCCAGCAGAAGCACACACCCTGAGGCCTCGTTCAAAAAGCAGCATATTTGGCAGCGTGGCACTCCTGTGAATAAAATATGATCGAAGGGGAGCCTTTCTCTCACTAACCCCTGGAATCTCTTTAGAGCTCTTCATCTACACGTGTAGGGGTTTGTGAACACACTCTTGTTCTCCCTTAAGAAAAGCAGAAGAAGAAGCCTTTCTTTGCCATAATCTACACCACATATCTCTCAGGTGGTTTATTTATATGCCAAGTGAGTCGTTGTGCATGCGCGTGCACACTGATGCATATGGCTGATGTCAAGATTGTTTTAGAATTGAGGTATGGCTGTTGTTGTGGTATTGTTGAAATAAATGGATCTAGAGGGACAGTTGTTTTCAGTGTGCCCACATCTGCCTTGGCAGATGCAGCTCGCTGCCAAGTTGCCAGGATTTCTCCGGATAATTTAGGACACCTGGAAGGTAAGATGGGGTCTGGCCCACCAACATGTACAAAAGATATGCAGTCAGCCAAAGCAGCACACAGGAAAGAAGAAGACTAAGCAAAATAAAAAGGACCCTTAGAGAGAGATCAGGATTATAGAGAAATGCACCCAGAGGAAAAGCTGGAAAACCCTCAAAGAAGTGACTGCTGTAGTAACAGTACAAACCTCATATAAAATACAGTGAAACTGCACCCAGAATCAGAATACTTTATTAATCCCTAAGGAAATTATGTAACACTAACAAGTCCTGCAGTGAGAATATTACTTCTGTGAAAATTGCATGGGTTTTTAAAGTAAAGTGTGCTTAAAGTATCAGGGTAAGAATATGATCCATAGACATTTTAGGACCTATTGTATTAGAAGAGTATCACTGCTTTTTTGTTCATTAAGATTTACACTTTGATAAAGCCAAAGCTACTTGAACTGGTTTGTACAAGCAGATCTATGATCTCAGTTTTTTACAACATTCATCCAAATAAAAAAAAAATCACACTAAACTAAAAAGCATGTTCTTAAAAGCACCAGCCATTTTTATTGTGTTTAGCTTATCAGAACTACACTGTGAATGTGACCCTGTGTTGGTCTTGTGACAGAAGAAATTCTCACAGGAGATATTTATTATACTGCTTATTTATTTATTTCTGCCTGGCCTTTTTGGTTGCTTTAAATTGTCATGGAATAAACAATAATATCCAGAGATCTAACTGTGTGGCCTCGAAAATGTTGCCCTTTATTGTGGGGGGTCCCACCCCCGGCACACTTCCCTTGACCTCAGGGTTATCACCATGGTAATCTTGGCTATAGCGCTCTTGTAGTATGATGTGGGTAGTGGGTGATACCTGGACAGAATTAATTTGGTGCCATGGCCCCTGAGGTATTACTTGGTGCATCAAGTGTGACATAGTGACAAATGGTTTTCTCACCATGAGACTTTATTCAGATCATACTGATGTATTGGCTGCTGTCAGAGGCATGTTAGCATCAGCAAAGGGAGATGTCATCATCAATGGGTAGTTTGCATTTATAAACTATGCTGCTGAGCTCAGTGGTGTGACATAATTTCTCAGAGATGAAATACGGATCGGTTACTGGAGCCAACCCCAGCTGTTATAGGGCGAGAGGCAGGCTACACCCTGGATTGAAGTCTAGTGCAAGGAAAAACACAGAGAGACACACAACCATTCACGCTCACATCTAGAATCACTAATTAATCTAACATGTATGTGAAGAAGCCAGAGTACCTGGACAGACCCCACACAAGCACAGGGACAACAGGAGAACTCCACACAAAATCTCAACAGCCAGATCTGAAGACAGGGCGTTAAAGGTGGAGCCTGTCCCAGCAGTCATAGAGCAAAATTTATTCTTAGCCTGTTAGAGGCATTTGGAAGGGCGTCAGCTCTCAGTTGCGTTTAATGCTTGCATGTGCAGTTTGCTTGGTTTAGTGCACTGGGCTCTGTCTCTATATGTGTGTTGTTGTGGGGTTTTTTTAAATTTCACCTCAAAGATAAGCCCTACTGATGGGTTAATAATATCAGATTGTATAGTTCATACCTGACAGCGACATCTGCTTAAGCTAATATATGATTAATATGCGACAGCAGGAACAAATTCTTTTTAGCAGTTCTTGTTCCAAAAACAAAAACAAAAAAAATAGACAGAAATTCTGTGATGAATGTTATGCATTTGTTTTTATTTTAGTTTTGCAATTAATCTCCAGTATAAGCCGTGTACTGCAGGCCAAGAACATCAACTCCTTAGAAAGTAGCCACGTTTTTTGCATGTGCAAAACCCAGATATGTGTGTGTGTTCACGTGTAGCAGGGGGATTGTTTGGGTTGAGTCCAGGGTCAGCTGGATTTCTCCTGACAGTTTTATACACCCAATAGATGACTACTTGCTTGTGCTGAAATCCATATATGTTAACTTCCTCTATTTGAGGGTTTAAAAGCACACTGTGATGGTGTGTTGCATGCTGTATTTATGTTTGGACCCTGAAAGTTCCATCTAACCACAGGTCTTCGTGGCCCTCACTCTGCCACTGAGGCTGGGGTAACTCCTCCACGCAGGCAGACTCCTGTGTTGACATTTGAAAAACCAAACACCAGTCAGCAATGAAACATGAGACCTGCATGTGAAGGGGGGGGGGAAAAAAGAAAGCGCAAGAGAGAAAGGGAGAGAAATATGTGCTCATAAAAAAAGAGAAAATAATGAAGGAAATGCCCCACACCCTGCAAGACGAGGGGGATGAGTTTCATAGCTGGCCCCCTCCCTCAGTTTCTTCTTCCTTTTCTGTGTGCACTCTGCAGCATCTGAGAGTGCTTTCAGCTGGGCTTTGGCTCAGATCAACCATCTGAAAAAATCTGTTTCCAATATGAGAGTTTCCTGTGAATGCAGGAAACGGCTCTGCACACAAAGCAAGCTTGTGTGGAGTCATCCATGGAGCTACTGCAACTCCTGTCCCTCCATGCCTGCTTCAGAGCCTGCTGCACCACTCGCACCCTTTTAGTGACGCCAGCCTCTAAATAGACAGGCGATGGATAGTTTGGCTTTTGGTCATGCTCTGAGAAAATGTGAGGTCTTAGTTTTCAATTCTGAACACATGTGATGATGCACATTTTCTGATCTAAAAACCAGCAGTGTAGGGAAATATTTCCCATGGGATGGACTGTCATCGCCTCTACCACATACCACAACAGGCTTCAAGGTTTCTTCTATGCCTGGCCCACAGGAGGTGATGGGAATCAAAGAGGCTTTCTTGTTATTTAAATCTGCAGAACCAATACCCACTCTCAAATCTGCAGTGCTAGCCAGGATTTAGTCGAGGTTGGATGACTTGACTGTTTTTACAGATGAAGTCGGAGCTGTGCTCCTCTTCGTGACACGTTTCAAAACGTTATGTGAAATTTTGCGTGTTTTGACAACAGCACGAAGAATATAACGATACATATTGAATATACTTTTGACAGCATGAATCACATTACAGCTGAGCTGGAGTTGCAGCCAATTACACTGTACAGCCAGATCTAACAGCTCTTAGCAGAATAATCCCCGTCTGGTTCCAGTGTGAGGCAATGCCACAGGGAATTAAACATGTTTGGTTGAGACACATACCATCGCCACTGCCACACCAGCCCTTCCTTAAAAGCGACTTCAATTTATGATCCTTTTCTCACACCTTTAGCTTTATGACTTTAAGCACTTAGCAGAGTAGTTAACCCCGAGGTCAGTCCTCTCAAAGTCGGTGTGGCCGTGCTGCATCTGCATATATACATTTCCATTCAGTGTGTGCTCTGCCACTGTTTGTACACCACTTGTCACCCCTCCTGTCAGAAAACTAAAGGTGACGCCAACATCCTCTGCTCGCATGTTTTAAGATATTACATCTAATACAATATTTATTATTCAGTCCCATGCACCCTTTCTCCCATTACCAATGCAAGAACACCAGTTGACAATTCTAGACAAAACTATGAGCACTGGATGCAGGAGACAGACCCCCCAGCTTATAGTTAGGACTGAATCATGTGACCCTGTACCCACCTTTAGTTACGCTCCAGTAGGCCTAAGCTGGTGGGAGCTTCCAATGATGCAGTGACCATTTCTTCTTCAATCATCACTTTTTTTTCTCTATGTGTTTATACACCATTCTGCATTCAGGCAATATTTCAATCATTTATTATCAATCTCTGGTTCTCTTCCACAGTGTGTCCTGTCTTCCTCCAATCACCCTCAACTGGACACAACTTACAGCTGACCCAGGGGTGGGGTTTTTTCTTCCCACTGTTGCCAAGAGCTTGCTCTTTGGGCAATGGTTATTGTGATTTGTTGCTATTTAAATAAAACGGAATTCAATTGAGCACTAAATGTTTGTGAGAATCGGTACAGCATCTAGTCTCAGCAGTGACACACAGTGTTGTTAATGGCACCGATCTGCATTCAGATGTTTGCTTATATGCAGCACACTGTTGTTTAGGATTTAATGTCATTTATTCAGTAAGAATAATTTACATATCAAACATGCAGTAAGACACTATCACCACTCCTTCCATTGTCATTCATGTCTGGTCGGTTGCCCTCAGTCTTTGTAATGCTTAGGTAAAAACTGAGAGTATTGTTATGAGTTCAATGGCCCTGTGAACACTGTTGCTTTCCCTCTCATTAACCTCGTAGCTGACAGCCAGGACCGTGACGGGGGAGCGATGACTTGCTCCCGAGATGCTGTGTGGAATAACTTTCCACAGAAAAGCTTGTGGGAGTGTGCCTCTGGACATGTTCCCTCGGTCAATATTGGGCCTGATTTACATTGTGTTGATATCGCTTGCAACCTTATTCTGGTGTTACAGACTACAAGTGGAAGGAATTCAGAAACACTTTCCTGCATGGAAAAATTCAGGTCACAGCGACCTTTCACCAGACCTTGGAGCAGAGATCCTTGGTACAGATGTGCATAGATATGTACACGTACACATATGTGAGTGTGTGTGTGTATGTGTAGGTAATGATGATCCTCGTGGCCATTTCTATTCAAACGTGTCATGCCTCCATCTGGATCCTGCTCTCTGAGCACATGTCAGGTAAGTCAGAGCCGTGTAACAGAATATGGGCACAGATGATGAGCTTTTGCATGGAGCTAACCTGCCATTTATCTGATTGTCCATGCATGAAACTGTGGGGTCATGCATACACACAGACTTCTAGAGGTGCTCGAAGGGGAAAATACAGACTGTCCCATGTATCAAGTTACACACACCCTGTAGCTTCTTGACATTTCCGATTTATGTCAGAACTTTAAAGTATTAAATCTACCCAATTCTAGACCTGCTCAGCTTCACATAAGATATAATGATGAATGTTCTTGTGACATATGTTGCAAATGAAAAGCAGGTGAGCATCAGTCAATCCCTCAAAACCTGGCGCAAGGTCACCAGAGGTTGAAGAGGAAGAGGTCACTCTACCCCAAGGGGCTGATGAAGAGGGCAGAAAGGCCTGAAACTCTGGGAGTTGGTTTTCAATTAAGTCATGGCTCAAAGTGTCGCATATGGACAGGCTAATATTTGCCTTAAAATCAAATCAAACTTTACTTAAAGGAAGCTCAAAGGAATCACACAAACATGATCTGAACTCCTGTGTCACTGCTCATTGCCACTGTGTTTACTGCTCCGTGACACATTTCCTCACAGGCTCATCGCTTGGTCTTTCAATTGCCTTCGTATTACATTACATATTACTATGGCCATGTCTGGACATTATTTAAAGTATGAATTGTGTGGCCAATGCAAATTATTGCATTTATTCTACATATTCTATTCAGCTATATCCAGAAACGGGGTTATATGTACTCATACTGTTTTAAGTCTGTGTTCATGAGTGACGGAGAAAGAGCAGCGAAAGAAGCCTTCAGAGACGAGCTGGAGACAGAAACACTAACAGAGAGATCTTAAATAGAGGAAAGAGAAAGGAAATATTCAGGAGACTTCTATCTCACTGATGGATGGCTCCACATTGAAAGCCCAGACATGTGAACCAGATGGAGGACCAGCTCCAAAACAGGACTGTAGTTTGATGAATAGCTCAAGAGTGAAGTTCATATCTACATAAGAGCTTCTCCTGCTCAGTCGGTCTGCAAATGTATCACTTACACAGCAGATAGGTTTTTTAATAATAGTAATTCTGGGCATTACAAATAACAAACTTATATAACCACCAGAAAGTATGATTATATTCCTTTACATGTTGGAGTAAGACCTGGGCATATTTTTCATTCAACCATTTTAAAGTTAAAGAAATCTTTTGGCCGTCAGATAGTTAAGAATCCAGTGTGCAAATTGTGACTGTTTCATGACTTTGGGTCATTTGCCGATCACAAGACTAACCAGCGCCACTTTTCTGTACCCGTGGTCAGCGCCACTCACCATTTCTGACCTTCTAAATACGCAGTATACAGCTGCAATAACAAAGCTGGCAAATGTAGAATTTTCTACTAATAGTATTTTTGACAAATACCACAAGTTTCATGACTAGGAGAAGAGAATTAAAGAAACAAGGTGAAAATATTACCTTTAGTCATTTCTTATCTGTAAGTGGCAAAAATGTGGACCTTTGTGATATGACTCCTTTGTGCATCAAAACATGCAATCAAACGTTTTCACTTATTGTCATGTTTGGTCGTCTTTGGAAAACATTTAAGAGAAAATGTTGTCTACAACATTTGCACTTGATTAAGGTCAGGGATTACAAAGCATTAATATTATTCTTCTCTTGAAATTCTTTGGTAGAAAGACGTGTTTTCTGAGGGCTGTTTTGTTGCGTGACACACCTATGTTGGAATTTAGATCAAGGACAGATGTCCTGAAAATTTCTTTTAATATTTGCTAGTAAAATTCAAACTTTATTGCTCCATTAGTGACGATAGGCCAAATGCAGCAAAACAGTCCCAAACCATGATGCTCCCATCACACGTTTCACAGTTTGGATGGGATTCGTATGCTGGAATGCAATGTTTTCCTTTCTCCAAACAGAACTCGTTTTACTTAAAACAAAAGCTCTATTTTCGGCCCATTCTGACACTCATCGTTGTTCAAACAGCCTTGTGGTTTGTCTCTGTGATCTTTAACAAAATGCAGATGGATAGCAGTGTGTTTTTTTTAGAGAGCAGGGCGTTCTCTTTGCAGCTCTGCCGTACACACTATTTGTGGTTCGGTTTTCGCCTAATGGTGGTCTCATGAAAATTGACATTAGCCAAAGTGAAAGAGGCCTTTTGCTTCTTGCATTTTTACCCTGGGTACATACTTGTTCTTGGAGTAATTATTATTGGCTAACTAATTATGTGAAACCCGATGATATATTTTAAATTACTCACCGGCTACTTTGTTAGGTATTGCCGATATCTATCAGTCGGTCACATGGCAGCAATTCAGTGTATTTAGACATGTAGAAATGGTCAATGGAAACTGTCCGACAGGCTCGTCTGAGTATTTCATACTGGGATTTTTTTTTTATCCAGTGAGTAATATTTCTGTGAGTGAAAAAGCCTTATGATGCCCAAGGTCATTCAAACTGATAGTAAGGCAACAGTAACTCTAATGATGACTTGTTACAACCAAGATATGCATTAGAACAGGGATGGGAAACTCCAGGCCTCAAGGGCCGGTGTCCTGCAGGTTTTAGATTGATCCAACACAGCTGATTTAATGTCTAAATTACCTCCTCAACATGTCTGGTGGTTCTCCAGAGGCCTGGTAATGAACTAATCATTTGATTCAGTTGTGTTGACCCAGGGTGAGATCTAAAACCTGCAGGGACACCGGCCCTCGAGGCCTGGAGTTGCCCACCCCTGCATTAGAACATCTCTAGAAAATCTCTAGATGGGCAACCCCTCAAATCCTGAAGCAGAAGAGTGTACCATGTCTGTCAGTTAAGTGCAGGAAACTAAGGGTACAATTTGCACAGGCTCAGGGACAACAGAAGATTGGAAAAACATCGCCTTGTCTGATTAATCTCATTTTAGTACAAAGTGAGCATCATTTAAACACCACAGTGTGCTTTAGTATTGTTTTATGACCCATGTTCTGATGGCTGCTCTCAGCACTATACTGCCTCCTGTACAAGCTTAAACAATCTCAGCTGGTTTCTTTAACATCATGAGTTCACTGTACTCATGACCTCCACAGTCACCAGATCTCAGGCCAACAGAGCACTTCTGGGATGTGGTTATGGATGTAGATGTAAGTAACATTTTCTGCCTCTTAGTCATTTGGGGTTTTAAAACAAACATTTGATAAAAACATTCAGAGCACCTTTTGGGTAGTTTGGATGGTGCTGATGCATGACAGTTACAGTGAATGACAGAATGAATACAGCGGTTATTTAAACTGAGATATTAACTGATAACCCCATAAAAAACACAGGAGGGAAAAGGTATGTCACTATTAGAAATCCACAAATACATTCATCCCAGTTTGATGAAGAGTCTCTCGGGTGTTTGGCATGAAAATGAAATAGATATTACAAAGAGGAGAGCTCACTAAAAAGCAGTAGAGCCAAACATGATGTTAGTTAATCAACGGTAAACTGATACAGTCTTTATAGCCTCTAAAGACTTAATGATGGCTGGAGCTTAGCTGGCGTGGGAGGCCAGACAAGAAAGATTCATTCTCAGGGTATTTGCATGAGTGACTCTTTCTTGGCTCTGTCTATTTGCCCTGGAGTTGGAATCACTGTGATATTAAATATGGTCAACATCCCTGGCAGTAGAGCCCAGGGACCATTGTGGTAACTCCATCAAGCACTATTTTGACGTTTATACAGATCAACTTAAACAGGGTGTTGTTTCACTGTAACAAGCAGGAAACTGCCCAGTGCATGCTGGAGACAAGCTTTTTTTAAATTTTGTTTTGAGTTCCTCGCTTAATTTATCACTTTACTTTCTTTCTTAATTTAATTTGACTTTAAATAGTCTAAGATTCATGAATCAGAGCAAGCTATCCCTCATGTGGCAGTCACAAGATAATGTGAATTGGGGGTGTGGATGGGAAAATAGGGTGTGTGTGTATGTGTGTGTGTGTGTGGGGGGGGGAATGTTGAGTGTAATTACACCAAATGGAAAGCATCTCTCTTAAAAAATGCACAAACTCTTTTCTGATTATGATACAAACATTAGGGTGTCTAAGTGCATGGAAATGCAAAAGAACATTTACAGAAGTATAATTTCACTGCAACAACGCCGTGTGCAGAAAAGTGTTGTGAACTTTGTCCTACCTTCTGCTTTGTAAAAGACAGTTTTGGTTCGAGGGGTCATGGTGGATCTGAGTCAGTTGCGGGGGATGTGGAGGATGTGGGGTGATTGGGTTGCAGCAGACTGCACACACTGCAGAGAAATTAGACAGGTTGTCAGCTGAGTGTGCAGCAGGGCCCTGGCGGCCAGCCCTGCTCTGGGATCTGAAGGAGAGGAGTGCAGGGTGGAGGAGTGTACGAGCCTTGCACAAAGAATTGAGACATGGTTTCCTGTGTGTATTTCCTGTGTGTTTAATGTGCAGCTCAGGGCTGGGGCCTGTTTCCTGTGTGTGATGGGTGCCAGGCCCAGGACCCCAACACAAAGACAACACGCCATGAGAACCCACCAATGTCAATGGCAGACCATGCAGCTGCTGCACGCATCAGGACATTTTCAAAGGCTTCTCTCTGTATATACAGGCTCACAGTGGTACAAAGTTTACAAAATATAGCTCATGAGAGGAAGAGATTGCTCTTATCCTGTCTCTGTGTCAGTAGTCCTAAAAGGCAGAGAGAGATACCAGGCTGCCTGCAGCGTGTCTCACCTCATATAACTCTATAGGGTAAAAGATCCTAACATATTAAAGAGTGAATAAAAACTTTCAGTATGTTTTACACTTTCTTATTCTTATTGCTTGCAATAAAAAAAATAAAAAAAATAATTAATTAAGATTATTTCAATAAGGACAGTTCATTTGAAGAAAGTTAACTTGTAATACATCCAAACATACTCTTCCTCTTATCGTTATCAGGGTCAGGGGGGTGGGGGTGGGGGTCTGTCGCAGGGCAAAAGCAGAGAGACAGACAGCCATTTGCAATATTTGGACAATGGGAGCAAATCAGAGTACCAGGAGAGAATCCACACAGGCAAAGGAGAAAGGGAAGGACAGAGAAACACAGAAAGGTCCCAGCCAGGTGGTGGAGTCAGACTCAAGACCTTCTTACTGTCAGGCAACAGTGGTAACCACCACACCATTTTGCTGATCTATTTACATATAGAGTTTGAGTAATAAACCATTTGGCAATTAGACTTTGATTAAGCTACACAGCAGAGCGGGTTCCAATAATGATAGTAAGTAAGCCAGGGCCTGAAGAGTCTAGACATCATGTGGTGATGGCAGAGATAAAGCAGGTAGAGATTTGGAAGAGCATCTCCAAGTCTCCTATGATCTCAGTGGAAGGGTGGCTATCAAGAAGTCAGTCATAAAGGAGGCAAACAAACAAGGAGAAAATGCTGAGATATGCCACATTACTAAAGAACTGGTCTGAACATCAGAGATGGAGTGATGAATCCTAATTTAAAAGTGTTCGTTCAAGTCGTCGTCATTATGAGGTCAGAAGAAAGGTACGACATTAAGTGGCTATAGCAATCTGTAAAACACAGTGGAGGCTCTGTCGTGGTTTGGGGCTGCATTTCAGCCAGCGGTGTTGGAGATCTTGTTGAAATTGAGTAAGTTATGAATGCAGGAAATTACAATTAAATTTTGATCCACCATGGAACACCATCTGGAAATCTCATTGACAATGACTTAATTTTTCTGCTTAAAATGTTCCCCAAAATACTACCAATGCAGTAAAAGCATACCTGTGTAGAAAAACAAACAATGGAACACTTTCAGCCATGGATCGGTCCCCCCAGAGCCTAGGCGTTAACATTACTGAAGTGTGGGATCATCTTAACTGAGAACAGAACAAAAGTTTGCAAACATCCAAAGAAGAGCTCTGAAGGTCCTTCAAGAACTATTCCAGAAGACTACTTAAAGAAATTACAAGGAAGCTTGCCTAAGAAGGTTCAGGCTGTTTTGAAGAGTAAAGCTTGTCATATTTGCCTTATGTTGTATTTCCGATTGGTTTGCGTGTTTTAATGAACTGCTAAAACTGTTTCCCAGTTTTTTAAGCACAATGGGTGGCTCAAGACTTTTGGATAGTAATGGACTTATATGTGTTAATGACTTGACTAAGTACTGCTCCACATTCACCAGCTGGTTACTGATTTCCTCTGTCTGTTTTGTTGATATTGAGTATGGCAGTAATAAGAGTAGAAGCTAAATCAGCTAGCTTAAAAATGCTAAAAATCCTTAGAGCTGAGGGAAACTGCACAGTCAAGTACTGATTTGTCACTACAAGTCAGTCATTTTTCAAAGAAGCCACTGTTAGTTTAAAAAATATTGAGTACAGTTGCCTAACTTAGCTGAGCAAATGTTGTATTTGAGCATGTTTGAAGTTTTTGTTTGGACATGTGCTTGAATGTGTGTGAGGGTGAATGTGAGGAGCTCTGACAAAGTGACAAAACCTCACTCAAGAAAATGGAGCATGTTTGCCCAGTAAGAATAGCCTTAAACACACAACCAACACAAACAAGGACCCTGAGCAGATGGGAGGACAGGCAGGAGGTAAAAAAAGAGGATAAAGAAACCAGAGATAAAGAGGTGGGGATGGTGTGAACATGACTGGAGTTGTTAATTCGCCTCAGACAAGCACAGACACACACACTGAAACTGTGACGCATTAAATGACTCTTCTTGGAATTCTCGAATTTGAATATATAAGTTTGTGGCGAGGATGATTTGTGCATGCGCATCCACAACCATGTGACTTATTATAGCTGGGAAATTTCTCAACAACACCTGAGGATAAATTTTAAGCCAGAAACACAAACACACATATGAATGAGCACAGACACAACTATTGTGACACAAACACACTGGAAGCATACGATCACGAACACAGTAATTTGTGGGTGTAGGGCAGTTAGCCAAGAGCCGGGGTTTAATGGGTCTATCAGACACACACGGATAGGTGAACCAGACTGCTTCCAAGAGCGAGGCCAGATGGAGGAGGCTGTCAGTCTTCTGTCATCACATGTCAGCACATCAGGGCTACACAGCAACCCCAGCCTTACTCTCTTCATCTGCACAGTAAAATTTCAGAAGCATGATAGGCGTTCATGCATAAATCTTTATAGTCATATAGTTTTCAAGTATTTGAGCATTTTTTTGCATTTCTCTCCCAATGCCCAGAGCATTATGAAAAATAACATGATTCAGTGTATTATAAATCATTATATCATGGGATACAGGCAAAGAGCCGATCAGCGTAGTATTTTTTATGTCTTAAATAAGTGGGGGTACTTTGTAGAAATTCGTACTTGGTAAATAAACAAAAAATTACACTAACAATATTAGTTGTTAGTTGTCGTTACCAGTAAATTGCCATCACATTCTTTTATTCAGAGACCCTGAAAACCAGTTAGAGACCAAATTTTAAATTGAAAATCAAAAGAAAACAGTTGAAGCAGACAGCTTCTGTAATTTGCTGATGCATTAAGACACAAAAAAACACCCAATCACTTGTTTTTTAAATCTATTCCGATTAATCCATTTATCATGTGAAAAGTGGAACTGATGAAGAACTCATCTAAATGTGAAACCTGTGTTTTAAGTGGCATACAAATGATGTTTTTCAATACTTACTTAAAAAAGATTTGTTTTTTAAACTCTACATTACTAGTACAAGGATTCAATATTCAGACTGTTCATCATGTGTAAATCACAAAAGCCTTCGCCATGAGCAGGTATCAAAGCCTCAACATGTTCTACACAGTCCCACCATCACTCAGCTGTATTTAATATACATTTGTCCACCCATAAGTTTCCTGGTGTGATTAAAATTTCTATTGTCCGATATGTCCACTGCACATTGTGCACTCTCTTGGGTGTATGAATGTATGATCCATGTATTTCCTTCAGTGTGGAAACCTGGACTATTTACTATATCTCTTTATGAGAACACGTCTTCCTTTTGGGGTCCCCACAAAAATAATAACATAAAATCATAAAACATTTTAAGAATTGAACCATGGATACAATTAGGCAAGCAGTAGTTGAGATTCATGTTAGAGTGCGTCTCCAGGAAACAAACATAAGTCAATGTAATGGTTTCTGAAATGATGGAAAAATGGCCAAGTGTGTGTGTCCAACGGGGCTGAAAGGACTGCAGGGGAAGTCTACTGTATTTCATTATGTTCAAAAAAAGAGAGCGAGAGAGACCAGGCAGCAGTCTATTCAGCAGGGCTTTGAGAAAATAAAAGACCTCTCGCCCTTTATGAGGACTCTCAGAAAGCCTTTTTTCTTTTCTTCCTCAAGCATCAGTGTGTGCTATTTACTACAAAACTCATTTAGCACAAATGAAAGAAACTCATCTTAATGGGTGTGTGTTCTGTGTAGGAAGAAAGGGGGTTATCTATTCCTCTGCTTTCACAACATTTATGACTGATGAAAGCACAGCAGTGGCTTAGTTCCCAGCAGTGTATGTCTAAATACTGCAAACACGCAGGATAATGATGCATCAATAAGTCATTAAGACCCAGACTAAATCTCTCAAAAACATTAGGATGGGCAGGGATCTGAACTCTCCACGCCTTGCTCTATTACTGCTCCACTTTTTGTAGTGTCACAAAACTGACAGGTCTGAACATGAAGACCATGAACATGAAAGGGAATTGAAAAAAAATATATGGGTGGAAGCTTCAACCGAGAGAAATTTCAGTCACATGTGATGATATTCAAATTTGCTACAGTAGTTTAATTGTGATTATTTGAAATTCTGTGTGAAGCATTAAAAGGTCACCAAAAGGCATCTTGATGAGAAAACAGTAACTCATGCTCAGCTGATCGGACATTTGTCTGTTGGTTTAAACCAAAGGTCACAGGGACTGAGTATTACCGCTCCTCTGTACTAGAACAAAAGCTCTACTTTCAGCTAAACCCTCTGTGAGTAAACTGAGCCTTGACATTTACAGGGTTACTTTTAACCTGCATGCCCAGCCACCACTCCGCACTTGTTTTTACTTCATATGAAATATGTAACCACTCTTGATTGGTAACAAAACTGAAATCTAATCAACACAAGACTATGGTACCAAAATTATGAGTTAATCCCAAAGACTCAGTCTTGTGCTAAATCTCTGCTGCTCTCTAGTGACCACCAGCCTTCATGGCATCTTCTTACAGATGGTTTGTGTAGTCTTTTAAAGAACTCTGCATGTTTGTCTCATCTTTAAAGAAATAATGTAATTCTGGCTTTAATTGTATCAATCATCCCAGAGCTCGGGGATTACCTATGAGTGTGGAAGTATGGTTATTATATTGTATTATGTTTATTTTTGTTTAATATCATATTTGCCATTTGGATTTACAGGAAAATACAAACAAACTAGATGGAGACAAATGAGCAATCCTCAAGTCATTAAAAGAAACAAGCACAAGCACAAAAAGCATCTGGTACTGCTTCAACTTATGCCTTTTAAGAAAGAAATTTTAAGAAATTACTGATTTATATAAAGTTAAAAAGTTAAAATACGATCTCAGAGAGCTTACTTTACTTCTGCACATGTCCAAACCATGCCCCTCTAACCCTAGTCTCCATACCACTCAGCTTAAACGGTCCCTCAGATGTAGTCATTTCTAATCTTGTCCATTCTGGTCACTGCCAATGAAAATCACCTCCCGCTTGGCCTGCTGTCTTCTTCTTAGTGCTACCATCTCCAAATCATACATCACAGCAGGTCTCACTACTGGCACAGCTTTCCACCTACTCCATCCTGCTTGCACTCTCTTTTTTATGTTTCTTGTGCACTGTCTTTTGCCTTTGATGGTTGACCCCAGGTATTTAAACTCGTCCACCTTCACTACCTCTGCTTCTTGCATATACAATTAGCCCTTTGATGGACAGGCAACCTGTCCAAAGTACCTCGCTTCCATGCTTTATAACAGCTGGTATAGCTACAGCCCTTTTAAATGATCAGTTTTAAAAAGATGGATGGATGAAAAGAAATCACAGTGCATGGAGTTTAGTTTCCATTAGAAGGATACCAATGAAGAAGCCACAGCTCTCTAAAAACAAACCAATATCCATGGCTTGTGCCAAAATATAATTTTATGACCAGTAATTGCAAAACAATAATATTTTACATATGGTTTAGAAAGTTCCTGTCACGTGAGCTTAGTTTGTTCGACTTTTGTAATGGCATACATTAAAATACTTCCACCTCTTTAACTACAGTTGTATGACTTGAGATGAGAAGTCATTGTCCTGTGGCTCCCTCTAGTGGCGCAATGCATACAGACCACTCTATTTAAAAGCAGCTCTGCACCAGACTGAACCTGTCCCATTCTCTTGTATCCTGCTGTTATACTATGATACTGTCTATAATCACTCCAGTGAATTTGTCATAATGACAATAATAAAAAAAATACAAATGTATTTTAAATATTGCCCAGTTTACTCTGGAGGTTTTTAAAATCAAGCAAGTGGCCTCCAGATAATGTATGATACCACCAAATCATGTGGACACAGAAGCCACTCCTCTACATTCTGTTAGCATTAAACGGGAATCTCAGATGCACATTTTATTCCTAGTGCACATGCACCCTCAGTAAAGCATTAAAGCCTTGCAAACTACACATGACTCATTGAATCGCTATGTGAAAATAGCAGATGTATTTTGCAAAGAAAAAAAAAAAAGAAATCCTGAAACACTGGCTGAGTGCTGCTGTGTTTATCCGTGTACATTAAAACAACCGAGATTTGTTTGTTAGACCAGACCAAAATGCTTGTTTGAGTCAATACAGCGTGAGAAGAGTCTTAGTCAGCTGTCTGTCTGGAAATCAAGGAATAATTAAACCA
>VUQR01022854.1:0-19438 GCA_015108515.1 Hemichromis elongatus | reverse complement strand
ATCGCTATGTGAAAATAGCAGATGTATTTTGCAAAGAAAAAAAAAAAGAAATCCTGAAACACTGGCTGACAACCGAGATTTGTTTGTTAGACCAGACCAAAATGCTTGTTTGAGTCAATACAGCGTGAGAAGAGTCTTAGTCAGCTGTCTGTCTGGAAATCAAGGAATAATTAAACCAGTACCCACCCTTTAAACTAAACCTCAGTATTTCCAACCCATGACTAACACCATCTGATTTTGTTTGTTGCTTTTCGCTAAGGTTGTAATTTAAAGTTAAATTTCTTCATATGCTCCAAATATAAATTTTTAAGAGTTCTGAAAATCATATGTGTACAATTTGTAAAATTTGTAAGTCCCATTTACTTAAAAAGGACACAGGTTTTACAGTGATAGTAGGCAGTGTATAAAACGTCAACCTCTGCTGCTCCTCTGTGTTATATCGCATTTTTTATAATTATTTATACAATACAACAAAGCCAGGCGAGTGGACTTCATTATATATCCCATGGTTTTAGTTGTACTTATTTGCAACTTTAATTTGTGTCCTTCCTTCCAGTTTACTAGTGTTTTTGATCTTTTAGTTTTTCTTTTAAACTTGTATTG
Source organism: Hemichromis elongatus (assembly GCA_015108515.1). Classification (NCBI taxonomy): domain Eukaryota; kingdom Metazoa; phylum Chordata; class Actinopteri; order Cichliformes; family Cichlidae; genus Hemichromis; species Hemichromis elongatus. The sequence goes on along the minus strand of VUQR01022854.1, from coordinate 18,835 downwards.
TACATCTCTGATTTTTCTTCTTATATCTTTATTACTGAAGATTTTTTTCTCCCATAGTTTGTGATTTGCTGTTACAACCTATCCCAAAGCGGGTCAAAGCTGAATGCTGATCGTCCCTGATCCTGGTTCTGCTACGGGTCTCTTCCTGTTAAAAGTGAGTTCTTTATTCCCCCCATTGCCAAATCCTTACTTGCAGGACATCCTTTCATTGTTAGGATTTTTTCTCTTATGGTAGTTGCTTTTTGTCCGTCACTAGAACACTTAATGAAACTGAGCCATTAATAATGCTATTAATTCCACCTGTGCTTTTCATTCTGCAATGTCTGCTGGGAAAAAAAAGTTACACTGATCTACTCATCAAACTCTGAGAAAAAAAGTGTGTATTTCCAAACAATTCAAATAACTGCTTTATCAAAGCATCCTTTAACTTTGGACCCAGCGCATTGCTGCTGAAGTCAAAGGTTCAAAAATCTTTGTGATAAACATTGTATTTCATTTAAAAGACATGAAAAATTCTACAAGAAGGGTTAATATGTACTTACGCACACAGAACCCTCACAGGAAGAGCAGTGGAGCCCTGAAAGTGAATCACAGTGATATTTGGAAGTCTACACTCTCTGTTTAAGCCCCACAAACCCTGTTGTTATAGAGTAATGGGACAGCTGGAAAGGTAAAGTGGTGTTTTAAAAATCTTAAAGGGGACCACACACAATTTCTGATTTATAATTAAATTATGCTGAGATGAGCTTCTCAAAAACAAAAAGCAGCTGTCTCTATACCTTAAAGACTGGTACAAAGATTAAAGAGAAACATAACTGCTCGTTGTTCAATAATGTTTATGTTTTTTTACATTTCTTTTTATTAAAGACGTGACAATCATTTAATCCTGAGGTTTTGCCTCTAAATCTTTTAAAACATGTTGGATCTTCCAGCCAAGAATGACGATGCCCATCGGTGCTATTACAAAGGAAATCAACATCCAGCCCAGACTGGTGAATCATCAAAGACACTGCTATTTGTTTACATCCGTTTGTTCAGACATGTTACCGCAGTGTTAATAAAAAACCCGGCATTAACATCAACTGCTGCCTTCTGTCTGCAAGCCAGTGGGAACTCATCCCAAGCAGAGACTTGAAGAAGTGAAGTTCAAAGCAGTCAGAGCATTCTGTAGCGACGGCATGTTTCCTAACACACAGCGTTTGTTTTAAGGTAACAGTGAAACATATAAGAGCAAATGAAATGCTTCGAGTCGCAGTGAGTTGGTTTGAAAATAGATGATCAAAAAGGTGTTCATGAGATCAGAATTGTACTGTAAAATATAAATACTAATTAATTTTTAAATGCATGTTGTTTTTTTAAAAAACAAGTAATAATAAAAACAAGTCAAGATTTCATTCTGGACACTAAAAGGTTGGAGGTGGAATTGTCAGGGTAATTTTTTTTCTCCTTATCCACAGCTCAACTGTACGCTTCATGCACCACAGTTGTGCCAACCTTTCAAACTTCAAAAGAGAAAAAATAAAAATCACCTAGCCTCCTAACCTTCCCACAAAGCTAAATCTTGACTTTAAGCTGCTAACCACCCCCACCAAACACTGGACACAGCTATGTACCGATCTGACAATTTCCCTTTCTAATTATACTTTACCTGTCAGAACACTTTATGTTTTATGTTCTGTTCTCACCTCTCGTTCTTCTGTAATCTAGTTACAAGAGCATTGCACTGTGCTATTTGTCACCTGGACGGGTGGTATTTAAGAAGAAAGCTGCAGGCGATTAAGGAATTAAGAGGAAGCCTGGCTGTTCATCACCCTCCTTCCTCTCCAAAACAAGGTGATAGTCTGTGAATTCTTAACTAAACATTCCTCCATCGTGTCCTGTAGCACAGACAAACACAAGAAAAAACATTTTGTATAGATAACTTTGAAGCAGGGATGTCAAACTACATTGTGGGCCACATCCAGCCCACTTTCATCCCAAGTGGGCCAGACCAGTGAAATTTCCCTTTCTGTCAGTGTTTAACACGTTTAATCCCTCTGATATCTTGATATAAAGAAATTGAGTGCAGTTTCAACAGTATGCCTCAGTTTCTTCAACATATAAAGAAATGCACTTGTAGTAAATGACAAAAATGTGTCAGCCCTACCCTTTGGGCTTAATAATAATAATAATGAAAACTCTTATGTGAATCCATTGGGGGAAAAAATGAAGTTAGAAACAGTGAAAAAACAGGAACTTTTCTTTCATTTAACTATTTATCTATTACTTATTGACTTTGGTGTTGTAAGAAGGCTAGCTTTATGATGAGGGAAAGCTCTAAATCTAATGAAAATGCAGACAAGATTCCCAAATTTCTGCCTTCCTTTGCGTTTTCCAAAGCCACTCAGAGGGTCAGTTTATTGTCTTTGCCTGGTTGAGTCTGGCAAACAAACACAGATGGTGCATTTCTTTGACAGTCACCACTCTGCTTTAAGACCGGTCTGCAAAAAATAAAAAACAAAACGAAGGATCAAATCTTTTCACATGATGGATTGTTTAAAACGGTGAGAGGAAAAAAAGAGTGCATAGATAAAGACACATTGCACTCTCCTTTAACGTCTAACCCAGGTAAATCACCTCAACATGTGGAACATGAAGGAGAAAAAGGAGAACAGGAAATGGAGAGATTGTCAATCACAAGGAAAAGCACAGAAAACAGACGTCCCATGTCACCACCCAGTACCTGTGTGTACCTCTCTTAATCTTTAAAACAACAACAACCAAAAAACGTTTAGTTGAGAAATGGTAAAGAAAATAGTTGCACCACAGATTAACAAGGATTTGATGGAGTAACTGACTCTGAATATGACAGATATCGAGATGATGAACCTTTATTAAAGTACCCAGTGCCAACCCAGCCCTCCACAGACCATGTTCACACTTGCTGTCAGCAGGCTGCTTGAAGAAGCATTTTTAAAATATTACAAGCTGTATTCCCTGCCTCCTTGATCTTGTTTTAATCATATGGGGTTCATTATGTCCTATTACGTCTCCAGACTGAACACTGCCACGAGAACTCCTGAACTCACTGCGAGCATGGCGGAGCTCTCATGACATCCCTCCACTGACACGTTCTCCTGGCTGCACATCTATGAAAATAGTACTAAGTAGACACAAGATTCTCTTAAGATATGATTCACTCTCTTTTTTCTTGAACTATTTTTAGGTTTTACTGAACATGTAAGATGTTACCAGTAACCAGTGTCACATTCACACAATTAAATTCTTGCAGCTGTAGTAAATATATATATTTGAAATAATTACTATGATAAGTGTCCACAGTTCCTGGCTACAGGACAGAATGATCCAAAAAGCTTACTCACTTCTGCTCTGACCAAAGGAATTCAGCAGGTCTGGAAATTAAATTTAAGCCATATGGGCTGTTTACTGTTGTATCTTGGCTATGATTATGATTGAAGGATACACATGAGACTAAATCGGGGAGGTGATGTGCAAAGTACAAACTTAGGCAATTTAAACCACAAGTCATCTTGTCTCAATCGTCCCCAACCAGCAGAGGTTTAAAAAGCCCTGTCAGGAGAACATACATTCTGTACTGGAATGTGTTTTTATTAGTGCAGCATGGTTATGGTTTCAGTTTTGCTGGTTCAAAAGATCCAGAGCTGCACAACACATCTGCCTAGCACAGATTTCTGTCTGCCTTCCTGCCTGATTGTTTACACCAGACTCTGTCTTTGGCTCTCGCTTAAAGTTGGAAAAAAAAAAAAATACAACAAAATCCCGAGGTTTAATTCAGTGGGAAATGTACTCTCTAAACAGAAGGAAGAGAGCATGAAAAATCTAATTTGGACTTTAATCCCCTTAAATGTCATAAATCACAACAATATATGACATATAAAGTGCAGGACTTCACTTTAAGAGGAGTGTAATTTCTCTGTAAATAGTGCATAAAGTTAGAATAATCCCATATGAATAAAATAGGTACAGCTCAGATGTGAAGTTGTTGTTATGGCAACAATAACTAGCACGCTAGTAAAAGTTAACAATAGGAAGCTGCCCTGCAAAGAATGCCGAGCAGTCTAATTTGGTGTTGATGTGAGTTACACGGCCTCGCAGTGGCTGGTAGGGTGACGGCTTTTGGCAAGAAGTAACTGAACCAGGGAGTGTCTGTCAGCTCCCTGTAGAAGAGCATTCATTTTTACAAACAACAGTGCATATATTTTGAAGGATACTCTTTCATTACCATAAACCTTTTTCTTTGATTAAATTGGTAGGTTCTTGCTTCCAGTTTAAAGTGTTTCAAATGGCGTTAACTACAGTGTGAATTGCAAAAACTGTGGATATGTTTCTTGAAAAAAAAAAGTGGTCCAAATCTTCGGTTGCTACCAGAGAAGCTATGCCTGTCACACATAAGCTATAAGCACACAAGAAAACACATTTAAAAAATGATACGCTGTTGACAAATGCTGAGGAAAACAGTGGCTGGGCAAGCATGCTTTTAAAACCCCAAATGATAATGAGGCCTCTCCATTTTTAATTAAAAATACTTTTCTGTGATTTGCATCGGCACTGAGGTTAAGTAGGAATGTTGATCCAATATCTCAGTGCATACTGATGAGCAGAGACTCTGCAGTTCTGAGTCATACTGTTTCCTTGCAGTATTGCTTGCAAATAACCAAAGAAGTCTCCTGTCAAAGCAGAGGGTCTACCCCCATTCTTAAACTGACCAAACTGAAGTCCATCCAGCTGCAGGGGACTAAACTGTGTCAAAGTCTTGCATTGAGAAGGTGAGGCATCAAACCCCAAATCCTATTTTGCTCAAATTTAGAAACTGGTACTTTACAAGATGTTGACAGTTTATGACTTTTCACACAAGGCAGTTGTTAGCTAGTTGCACTTGCTGTCTTGAGATGTATCTGTAAATTTATATATCGTGGGATTTTCATTGCATCACAGGTTTCTGTGGCCTGTAGGTATTTAAATTTTTTTAGATTTGAAAATGAATAACAGGGTTATAATAAGTTTTATAATTGCATAGGAATAATAAAACAAACATGGTTTCTACTGTACTTTACATAATTTGTTATTACTATGTGTCTGTAAGCAGTTTTCAAGAGGGTTTGCCTATTCAAGTTACTTCTGACATAATTACATGTTTAAGTATATTTTTGGAGCCTTCTGGGAAACTCTTCTGCATTTCCTTTTAAGCAAAGCCTCATTTAAAATCTTTTAACTTTGTTTGAATTATAAATTAATGGCACAAACCCCCCCGAAATAAAGCTGTAGCAGCCTGGATCAAAAGCTGTTTAGCAGCTAGCCTCCTTACAAGCGAGTATGATTAGCACTAAATCAAGTTATGAATGGAAAGGTTGTTTTTTAATTACAGTTTTCGTTTTTAACTACTTATAATGGAGCAGTTTTAATGTGGAGTCTGAGTTTACCGATTGCACATTTTTCAGTAAAACTAAATATTTTGTCAAGTACTAGTCAGATTTTTTTGTTTTTTGTGATATTACCACCGGTGCACATAACTTTTTCCAACTCAGTCTACAGCAGCATAAAAATCATGTGACCCTCCGTTTTCCAGGTAGAAGTAACGAGATTACTGTGCACATGTAAACGCGTACATGGGCTGCTCTTCAGTCAGCAGCAGGGAGGGACGACAGGCAGAGAGAATGAGGTTAAAAAAAAGGCAGCAGAAAGGGAGAGCTCAGGACTCCCCTTCAGGCATCCGAACAAGTCTGGACTGTTCTGCTCCTGCTTGAGTTCAGCCCACGCTGAACAGCGCTGCCTCGGGATTCAGAAATAGCGTTCACATCTGACGGTCCTCCGCGGGGATGCAGCAACAGGATCTGGGCTTTTGAGCTTCACTGGATTGCTTTTTACCTTTTTGAAGCTGTGACTTTGGACGCCGGGATTGTGAATCTCGTCTGTGTGACCAAAATACCGCACGGAGATCCAGGGCTGGTGGATATGCCACAGGTGGAAAGGTGGGGAGGCTGCAATCGGGTGCAAGGAGCAGAGATCCTCAGGTAAGATAAGTGGAAACTGTGTTGTGTGGGAGCCCTTGTTCCTGGGTGCAGTTCGTACACAGTTTGCATGCATTTCTACACTGAAGATTACAAATGGCAGTCTATATGTGAATGCTATGCATGTGTGCACTGCATTAACTTACTCTGCACACCTTGCATTCTGGTAAACGGCAACTGTGCAAGTGGGGGAATTACCCAAACTGTAGCCAGTACACCGCCCCTTTAAGCCCATCGCTTTGCCATCAGAAAAAAAAATGCTTCACTTGGCACGAGAAGATCCAGAATATTCATCACCTAATTTTTACCCTTCTCCTAACTACATGTGTTTTTAAATTTCTGTATTCTGTATGATAATGAAAATCAGGCACAGGAGTCCTAATACATCGTAAGCACCACTGCCTTTTGAATGAAAGAAAATCATCTTGCTCTGGCACAAAATCCATCTATTAACTGAACTATACAACATCATAACATATTGACCTCAGTTGAACTTTTTTAGTGAGGGGCCATTATTGCACCATGATGCTGCAAAAGAATCTCCCTCCTACGTTTCCTCCTCAGCCTTTTGTGTCTTGATTGGTTTCAACTGTCTGCACTACTTCTGAGGACATCCTTGTCTTTGCTGTGGTTTGGCTCAGACAATAGCAAAGAAAAAAAAATCCCCTGTTGAATCTGGATTAAGAAAAATGCCTGAAAATATTTCTAAGGATTGATTAGAGTTTTCCTCACAGGCTCACATACACCCTGCCACTTTCTCACTCTCTCTCCTTTTAATCCGCTGCGTTGCTGCAGCCATGCTTGGTTAACCTTTTTGGCGTGCCACTGTGGTAGTGGATGTCTCTGGACTCATCCCAAGTGTGTCATCCCAAGTGAAGCCTGCTGCTGGTTACCGTGTGTGCTTAATGTGTGCATTGTCTGGTACTTTGCATTCAGGTTTTAGAAATAGAAAGTTGCTTTAGAAGCAATGCTTTGAACAATTTTATGAACAATGGCCCATTTTTACTCGTGCTTAGGCTTCTCTTTCTCTGTGTTTATGTTGGATTAAACCAACCATAAGCCATGTGAATTTGACTTGTCTCAGTCCATTAATGCTCTTAAACGAGACGGATGACTCCTTATTAGATGTTGTCATTTCTCTGATGCAGTCAGTCTAGCTTTTCATAATAGTAATGCAAAGCTAGAGAGATACTTAAATAGGGAGATAAGACTGGAGCTTATTTTGAAACTAGTTACAACAAGGGGTCATGGATAATATTCAAATGCTGTTGTTGCAGGGCTTTTGTTTTGTTTGTTTAAAGAAACCATTATTGATGGAAGTGGGAGATGGTGCATTTGACTTTAGGGGTCAAAAAAGTCTGCATTAGCCCTCCCTTTTTGTTTTAATTCCCAAATGGCCTTGGAGCAGCGCTTGTCTCTTGTTGCCAAGATCAACTTTTGGGTACAAAGTACACAAGATCCTGAGTTGAGCATTTTTGCTCGAGACTTTGAGTAATGTACTGTGACATTTCCACCCCGTTTGATCCTTCCATCCCACTGTCCACTTGTGTCGCTCTCTGTCCCCCAGACTGATGTTATGCTGGCTCTTACACAATCCTGCAGTCTGTCACAGCACAGTGGCCTGTGGCCCGCTGCCCCCCTGGGAGAATGGCATCTCTACTAAAAAGCATAGCTGTTAGAAAGCATAGTCGAGCTCCTGCGCAAACTTCCAACAGAAGCTTTAGGATTAGTTTTAAACAATTTCCACACCTTTAAACGTATTTTTCTTCCTCTGTCAGTGCTGTTATGCACACATTACTTTTTCTTTTTTAAAAAATATGACTTCAAGTCAAGTCAAGTGGCTTTATTGTCATTCCAACCATGAGCTGTGGTACAGTACACAGTGAAACATGACGATAGTCCTACATATGACATATAACAGACAATCAACACAGGACTACATGAAGTGCAATTAGCAAAAAATTGCAAAAAAACAAAACAAAGCCAGTGCAACACTAGACCGAACAGAACGATACCGACACAAGACAGTACAGACACAACTGTCCAATGGAAATGTGCAAAAGACTGAGCGTCGTGCAAAAAGTAACTTTGCGTAGGACAGTGTGTGTGTCAGTCCAGTCACTGAGTCTTCAGGAGTTTGACGGCTTGGGGGGCTTGTGTTTAGAAAGAAGAAGAAGCAGTTAGCTACTGAGCTTTTTGACCTTTTAACCCCCTTGATTGGTTTACTTGCCAAGTGGCCAGTCATGGGTGTGGTCATGCCCCTAAGCCAGTTCATAATTTAAACATTCCAGGTGTGGAAACCAGACTAGACATGCCGTTAATATAGACTTGATGAACATCTATCAAAAAACATTCAGAAATGGGTCACCCCACAGTTGACTTGTAAACTGGCAGCAATTACTTGGAAGTGTTTCTACCAGGACTTTTTATGTGAACAGATCTGTGCCTGAAAACAGAAAAGGGTTTGAGTGTATCATGGGAATAGCAAAAAGAAGAAAAATCTTATATCGTTTGTAGTCCGTTTAACATTTAGTGCAACTTTTAGTCATAAGCTGGGAACATAGACTAAAGTCTCAACACCTGGCTTACAAAACCAGCACTAAACAGGACTTCTATAGATTTCCTACAGTGAAAAAAACCAACATAAAACGCAGGAGTTAACTTTACATAATTTAAATTTGTAGGTGTAATAGCCTCAAAACAGATGCTTTGAATTTTGAAAAGGGAAAGAGGGGTTACATTTGGAACATATTAAGCTTCTCATGTGTGTGATGTGTTTGGGACAAAAATAAACTCGTGCTTAAGGAACAAACATTTACCAGTGATTATGAGCTTCTGGCCTCAAACAGTGTTTGAAGATTAGAAAAACTAAATGTGGTGTGTCTTAATGGTTATTATCTAAGTTTAGATTCTTGAATGTTTTTTGTCTCTTTTCATTTTTTAAATAATTTCGCAGCACAGTATTTAGCAGATCTGTACAGATTGTGTGAAAGTAGTCACATGTTATTGTAGAAATGCACGTGCCCCGGTGTATTTACTGTAGATAATTACAGCAGAATCTACCAGTGAGCTTTACAGGTGGTGTTAGTAGGTGTTAAGATGGGATTTGTGGTTTCAGAGTTGCTACAGTTAAACATGTGCGTGAACATCAGCAACTGTGAAACGCAGTTTCCTTCAAAAGCTCCTAGAAAAGTGTACACTTGAATCAAAATGAGGTTTTAGACGTTGAAGAAGTTGATGCACTCATTGTCGGACTTACTTTCATAAAGTGTAACTAGATTATTTAAAGTCTGACAAGCCTCTGCTGTGAAACTGGTTGTGGTAATCTGATGATAGTAAAAGCTTTCTTTCAATGTGGAATTTTACCAGCTAGCTCAATGTAACATCTCACCTCAGGTGGGGCTACAAGCTCTTAAACCCAGTTCAGTAAGAACACACATATGTTGTTGAACCGATCACAAGACTAGTTTACATTCTGTTATCAATCAAAATGGCAGTTTGTGACCATCAGACCACAGAGTGTATATCAAAGGTAGCCACTGGTTTTAGACTCTCCAGTTTGAAGTCACCTCAGGTCAAGTCACTTTTAATTATGTAGTGCATTTAAAACAGCGGTTTAGCCAAAGTACTTTCTAACTCAGGCAGACATGGACATATTAATACTCAGATGTTGAAAAACCCGTATACAAAAAAATAAAACTTTCCTAAACAAACAACATGATAAAAACTGAAAAGCAAAGCAAAAATTGAAGCTTTAACTTTAATGAAGCTTTGGCTGCTTCTACTGTTACTTGTTTTCACAACCAGAAGTGACTATAATTGGATGAACCACCAATCAATCAAAGCAGCCACACCGATAAATTTCTCAGGGGATAATTATGCATAGACCTCTATTGTTCCAACCTTTTAAACATGGGCTTTAATGCTGTTTTTTTTTGGCCTTTTTAACATAGGACTTTCTTTTGATTTGGGGCCTTTTGGAGCCTGTAAAGAAGCTGTAGCCTTTAGAATTTTTCAGTTTTGGAGGTTACTGCTTGCTTCTGACAGAGTAAGGCTAATTCCAAATATTAGAAGATAGTTGTATGCTAATGAATGTAAAGTTATGCCATTCATTTTAAAAGGTAACACATTCTATTTATTATAACGATTAAAATAAGAAGTAACTCTGATACTCAAAATACTGCAAAAGGTAAAATTAAAGTGCAGTTTTTGTATATTGTGAGTGTTATCAAGTCTGGCAGCATGTGTCTTTCATGTGGGTTAGCTCTGACCAAAGCTCGTTGATAGTCAGTCTGGTTTTGGTCAGTGTTGCAACAAAATATGAAGCTATAAAAGTCTCCAAATGTTACCGTTCTTTACATTCATTTAGAGGCCCAGAAAATCACTTCAGTCTGATGCTGTCCTGCCACCAACATATTTAACCAGTTTGATACAATTAAATGTTTTTTTTCATGTTTCCTTCATTATGTTGTGTGTTTACTTTAGCTACCATATCCCTACAGAGTAGATCAGATGTTTCTGTCTTTGGCTCAACATCTGTCAGCTATTTTCAGTAACTTTAATGCTGTGCCTGACTGCGTCACAGATGAATCAAAGGTTTTGATGAAAATGAATACACCGCATGCAGAATGAATTTCTTCACCAAAAAGAGCTGTCACCAAAATCTTATTGGATCTTTCTTATGAGCAAAACACGTGACAGTGGGAGACATTGTAGAAAATAGTAATGGGTCAAGATGGTCTGCAAGTGCAAGTGGATCTGTTGGATTTTCTCCAGAATGATGCATATTGTCTGTAAGGATCTGATATCTGCATTCAGACATACAGTGACCAAAGAGAAATATGGAGAAAAAGACTTTAAAGCTTCTTTATGGCCATGAGTTGGAGTTAAACTAGTGAAGTTTAAGAGTGGATCTGAGCCTCGCTATAAAAAAAAGTCTTGTCTGATGCATGATTATATGTACACACATGTATGCTCTGAATATGTATGTATGTGAAGTATGTATGGAGTGAAGAGAATGAGAAGGATGGCTGTTGTTAAAAAGCAAACAAACAAAAGGTTACTATGACAAAAAATGTAATTATTTGAACTCTTGTGTAAATTAGAAACATGAGCAGGAAGTCTTGTTTGACACAGCAGACTTTTTTGCTGTGAGCTTTAAAGTTTTGAGTTCAAACTCTCCATTTAGTTTGTGGTCTTTCTGCATGAAGTCTTCGTGTTTTCTCCGTGTCTGCGTGGGATTCCTCTGGTTACTCCAGCTTTATCTCATAGTTCAAAGCCATGCGTGATTGGCCGTGGGTGTGAATGTAAGTGTGGATAGTTGTCTTTCTCTCTGTGTTGGCTCTGCAGTAGGTTGGTGACCTGTCCAGGGTATACCTTGCCTCCTACCCCATCATAGCTGGGAGAGGCTCGACCATTAGCAAGGATAAGTGGAAATAAATGAATGGGTGGTTGCATTTTATTCTTTTAGGATCAACATGCACAGAGGTCCATCTGTATATGTAAGAGATGCATATAGCCTTTGGTAGGGGTGGGAGATATAACCTCAAAATGATATTGCGGTATTTTAAGGAAATTTGCAAAAGCGATATCTGGTGATACAGAAAAAGTACTGGAAAACATTCGATCAGCATTAATTTAGCATTAAAAAGTAGCACAAGTAGTGCTACTGTTGTTTTAAACCAACATCAGGGTTGATTTAAACATTGCCTTTCCTACCTTAATGAATAAAGTTTCACAAACTAAAAGGTATAAGAATATAGATTTACTGAATTGCTATTTTATGAGTAAAATTACAAATTACATTTCTAAATGCAGAAGCCTGCGATTGGTCGGTGAACTGTCCAGGGTGTCTCAGCTTAGTGTCTGCTGCTATCATTTGGAGTAATGCTTGTTTCTCCTTTCCCTGCTCTCACCGTGAGTGCACCTACTCACCATAAACATACACTGGATGTGGAGAGGCGCTAGCATCAGACAGGTAATAGTAAACTAATCTAAGCTGTTTAGTCATGTCAACTCACTTTACCACATTTTGTCGTAAAGTGAAAACCGTTGCCAACAGATAAAGAAAAGCTGGTGATGTTAAATACACCACTCTGTATTGTTGATCTTTAGCTGTTCTCTCATTTTGTGGTTTTTAGCTGTTTTACTGGAAACTGTTGCACTGCTGAATGCAAAAGGTGGACTCAGAGGCCAGTCTGTTGCTTTTTGGAGTCCATACATAGTTAGACATGTAAGAATATTACAAATTAAAAAAAAAAAAACCATGTAAACCTTGTTGTTTAAGGGTTCGTATTAGTTACCCTCAGCTGTATCTAGTATTTACTTTTTTTTTTTCAGATTTACATGTTTTTGTGGGGTTTTTTCTGAGGTCATCATTCATTGTAATATCAAGGACTTTTAAAACCATACTCAGTCATATATACAAGGTTATAAATTTCTAATCGTAATGACAAGGGTGAAAATGGTGCTACTGTGTACTATGCAATACACAATGCTTTCTTTCAGGGCTTCTTGTTCACATGTAGTGGTCTCTTCAGTGATGATGAATAACATTAATAGTTCATGAGTTACTATGGGATGGTAGTTATTTGGACACTTTCTCAGCAGGGGTGAGAGCTTCTTGGTGCAGTGCAAAACCTGGACCGTAGGACAGACTGGTACAAGAAAAGAGACCTCACGTGTTTGTGTTAGAGGGAAACATGTTCCAAGTAACGAGGCTGGCAAGAAATAAAAGCTGTCAGGTAGGCCAGAGCAGGTATGGGCAGGAACAATGACTAGAATCCTAAGAAAATGCAGACAAATTACTGGTTTGAACTACCCACAAATTATGCTATGGAACAAATGACTAATGAAATCCAGCTGAACAAGTGGCAATTAGCAGAAACCAGATTTTCATTGTTGATGACTACTATTAATAGATGGTGATTAACTGAAATGAAGATGATATTAATAATAATGTAATAATGTATACATTATTGATCCCTGTGGGGAAATTACTCTCTCTGCATGTAATCCATTCACTCAGTGAAGCAGTGGGCAGCCACCAATCCTGCGCCCAGGTAGCAGTGTGTAGAGACGCTACCTTGTTCAGGGGCTATACCTGAGCTATACCTGCCCCAGTTAAAATATCTCAAATGTCATTTTTTCAGACTGTTTTTAGAGATGATACTAATAATAATATTATGTCATTTGTGTGTCCCAGGTTGTGAAGATGTGGAGTTGGCTTTTCACTTTAACTGTCCTGCTGTGCTCTGTGAAACACACTGAAGCTCAGGGTAAAATGCCTTTTGTTAAATTACCTTCACTTTCCCACTACTATTACATCTACCCTGGCAGACATAATGTTTTGCGTTTCTGTTCATAATTCTTGTCCTTTATGCCCATCAGACAGGTGTGATAATGTACAAGCTGCAGATATAGTTTTCCTGGTCGATGGCTCTTCCAGCATTGGGCGACCTAACTTCCTGCAGGTCAAGGGCTTTATGGCTGGAGTTGTAAAGCCATTCGCCAGCTCCGTGGGCGAGTCAGGGATTCGGATTGGTGTTGTACAGTACAGTGACACCTCGAGGTGACTGACAGTAATTAAAAAGAAGAACCCCAAATAACACACAGCAGGGGCAGAATTGTACATTAATGCACATTTTTTCATCATCAGAGTCGAGTTCACCTTGACTGCCTACCTGAACGGCACTGAGCTTGTCAACGCTGTCCAGAATATAAACTATAAAGGTGGAAACACACGCACTGGTGCCGGTCTTAAGTTTGTCTCTGATAACTTCTTCAACCCAGCCTCTATTCGGGATGTCCCAAAGGTCTAAGGAGTAGCCATGTCATTATGATTGATATAATATGTCATATTTGTTAGAGCAGTTCCAGTTAATTCTATCTATGGGCCCTCTTTAACTTTCAGATCATGATCCTGATCACAGATGGGAAGTCACAGGACAATGTGAACGAGCCAGCACAGAAGCTGCGCAGTCAGGGAGTTCATGTTTTTGCAGTTGGTGCGTGTTCTGCATAATTTGGAATTATAACAGAGCTTCAGGTGAAATGCTTTATTTTCTTTGACGACTTCTTTGTTTTTAAAAGGCATCAAGAGTGCAGACAGGAATGAACTGGCTCGGGTCTCCTCCCAACCCAGCAGTGATTTTACCTTCTTTGTTGGGGACTTCAAACTGCTCAACACGTTACTTCCTCTTGTGAATTCTCAAGTTTGTTTGAAAGCAGGAGGCGATTATGCTAGCGATGGTATGCTTAACATTAAAATTCAAAGAAATTACACTGTAACAATTATTATAAAACTACACGTGATTTTAACCGTGTTTCCTCTCTTCTTAGAAGCGTTTGCTGGTCCATCCAACCTGCTGTTCACAAGCCAGACGTCTGACTCTCTAAGGTTCCGGTGGAGTCCTGCAGGGGGCCCTGTGAGTTCCTATTTGATCCAGTATGTGCCGCTAACTGGTCTGGGTCAACCAGTCATAGCAGAAATGCGTCAGGTGAGTTCAAGGGGTGCAGCCGAATAATCAAATTGAAGTGACCCAGAAGTATATGTGTGGAAGCGACAGTAAGAGCTGATTGAATTCTGTAAATACTGAGGAAAGTGCTTTACTGCTTCCTGTTTTACGTCCTTTAGTATAAGATCCACCTGATTGTCCTTTACAAATTCATACTACACACATACTCATGATTCACAAGAAATGATCGACATAATTGCCAGGGGGAGCCGATCGCATAAACATTACATGCTAAATTCATTTTCCATTTAACGCCATAAACTGCTGATGTGTTTTGAATTTTGTAAAACTCACTGTTAAAAGCACAGCATAAACATTTGAACATCATGCAGTTGTAATGAAATCTGCTTCTTATGAAGTGATTATAAAATATATGGCCTATATCAAAGTATGTTTAAGATTCACTATAAATGGATTTGCATTAGTTACTGTACATCTACTGTTGTATTTCCAGCCCTTTGGATTATCATTAATTTTTTTTATCAGGTTAGCGGGCACTGAACTGGATGTGACTAATGGATTAAAGTTGATGCTGGTTCCGAAAAGCTTTTTATAACTGGAAGAAATTAGTTATACCGAATCTTCTCTCCAGCAGGAAAACAATAATAAAAAAGATTAATGTCATTTGATAGGATATAGTATATTTCTTTTTCTTTAAAATGTTCCTGCTTTGCTCAAGAAGCATGTGTGTTCAGGCTGAGTACAAACATGTCTAACTGGTGGATGTTCTTCAAGTAGACGATGTAAAAATTAAAGTGTGGCAGAACAAAGCATGAAACTCCCTTCTGTGTACCCTGGCATGATGATTCCAGAGCTCAGCTATTGTTGAATTTTTCAGTCATACACGTATTTTAGGAGTGACGGTTAAGTAAGATCACCCCTGTCCCAACCTGCAGGATAGTGTCAATGCCAATCAGAGGACCCACACTGCTCGAGGTTTAAGGTCAGGAACAGACTACCTGGTGACTGTCATCGCCCAGTACCCCAACAGTGTGGGAGACTCTGTTTCTGCCAAGCAACGGACCAGTGAGTACAAAGTGAACAACTCAAAAGAGACACTAAGAGACTGACAAAACACTTATGTATGTCAAAGCATCCTTGGGGAAAATACTGAACCCGCCGTTGTCTCTGATTCATCCATTAATCAAAGTGTGAGCATTTTAATGTTGGTTTAAGAATGGCTAGGCATTGGAAAAAGCTATTTTATGTGTGAATTGTTTTATGAATGTTGTGTGAATAAATGAATTATGTTTGTAATATGAAAACACTTTGACGGCTCAGTTTGAGTAGAAAAGCGCCATGTAAGTATCAGTCCATTTGCAATATATAATGTCCCATTTTCTCCTCACATAGGATCATTGCCAGGTGTCTCTAGTCTGCGCTTGGTCCAAGCAGGTTTCTTTTCTCTCACTGTGGACTGGAATCAACCTTCAACTCCTGTCCAGGGCTATAGAATCACCTATGGACCACGAGGTCAGGCACATGCATATTTTTTTCTGTTTTGGTAAAGCGTTCTTATCCTATAATGTCAGAAGATGGTGACTTTGGCAGGATTATGAAAAAAAAGGAAAAGAAGTTAACACTCAATAACTGTTACTTTTTATGGCAACCAGGGGCCATGCAAAGGGTGTGTAGCAGTATGGGATCAGTGTGATGAACATTAGCTTCTGTAACACCTAACTTCCCCCAGGCACTTGCTGTCAGCTGGGATGTTTATAGCCTTATAATTACCGAAAATATCAAATACATTTTATCATCACTGATCATGAAGCTAGGCAGACTGAGAAAACCTTTGCTTGTGTCATGGATTGTGAGTAATTTTGTCCTCACATTTATAGCACCAGGGTGTGTCAGGAGGTCTGGGTGGGTGCTTAGGCTGTGATTCAGGAGAGAAAAGTGGGCCCCGAGGGCTCACATAAGCAGTTTCTCCCACCACATGCTGTGCCAGTATCAGTTCCTAACTAGAAGAATGCCACATTAAGCTCCCCTGTTGATCAGTTACACTGCCACGTCAATGAGTGCCTTCTAGTGAGCATGCGCAGCATGGTGAGATGTTCCTACCTGTTCTCAGTGTACCTTTTGACATTTATAATTCAGTGAAACCAGGCCACAGATAGATACCTACATTCTGCAGACACACAGCCTTTTGCAGCATGCTCAAGACCAATCAAGCACAGGCAAGCCCCAAAGGCAAAAACATTCGGTCTTAATGTTTGAACATACCGCACAGTTTATTTGTGATTTCTCTTAGGGCATTGATTCGTTACCTGCTCTTCTCTGTGTCTTTTCTTCTGTCTTTTGTTTGGCTGGAAGAGTAGGTCAGCCAGCAGCTCAGCTGTTGGAGCGGTCACTGTCTGCAGGCTCCACATCTGTCACCTTGGAGTCACTTCAGCCTGACACAGAGTACGTCATCAGCCTCTACCCCTTGTTCCCACGAAACTCTGCATCCCCGTCTGTCCTCAACGCCCGCACATGTGAGTTCATTATTCATTATTCATCATTCCGCACATTAATTCTTTTGCTGCTGCTTTATAATTATCCTGTAATGAGAGCTACCACAATTAGTAGGTAAAATATAATAAAGTGGTGCAGTTTGCAATAAATACACAAAAATGATAACTTTTACTGCCTGATCTAAGTAATACTGTCTCCTTGTGGTGACTTTCAGTATATTAACATTGTCTTTACATGCCTCTGTTCCTGTTTTTGTGCTAGTGAGCCTTGAGGCAGTGCAGCAGTTATCAGTGGAGACAGTGTCAGAGGGCAGTGTTCGTGTGCGATGGCGAGGTGTCAGCGGTGCGAGGGCGTACCGTCTGGTCTGGGGACCGTTTACAGGTCAAAGGACACACTGAACAGCATGTCTTGTTTCTAACAGCATTTATTTACTGTCTCACATATCTTCACAATTTTGTCTGGGTTTTTTGTTCACTTAGGTCGCGATGTAGAGACCGTGGAGGTCGGTGGTGACGTCGACTTCTACACGTTGTCCGGAGTTCAGCCAGATACCGAGTACATTGTCACTATTATCCCACTGTACGAGGAAAACACAGAGGCCCCTCCAACAACGGCCAGATTCAAGATAGGTAGGCGTGCTTTCTGTGGTGTGCCGCACTACCAAACTTTTCCTCTGTTCTCATCCCATCAGTGACTCACAGTTAGTTGGGGCAACAATCTGCTTTCCAGTTTTCCGGTGTCTCTAGCAACCAATTGTCATAAAGAATGCGCTTTAAATTTGCTCCTGCCTTTTGTTCTGTCCTGCCAAGGACAGTGACAGGAAGAAGATGGGGAGTAAAATAAAACAGTGCTAGAAATCCTCCTTGCGGTTTAACTATTTTAAAATGTCTACACATGTTACTGTTTATGGCTGTTTTGTTTGGGGAGCATTTCTAGTACACCTACGCCCTTGTTACACACACACACACATACACACACACCATCTGCCTCTCGTGAGCACTCCGCATATGTTGTCTCTTCAGTTAGTTGAGTCACTATGGGGACACAACATTGAGCAGTGGAGTGATGGGAATGGAGGACTGGAAAGTTTTTTGTGGCTCGGCGCTGCCATCAGACAACTAAAATGTACACAACACATTCTGTACATACTACACAGCAACCTAAACTTTGGCTGGTTGTGTTAAAGCACTTTGTTGTGTGTGTAAGCTTCAAGTTACCTTTTTATTATGAAACAATGCTAACATATTTGGTTATAGTAATGTAACATGGAGTAAATTGTTAACTGTATTACTAAATCGACTCTCTCTTAGGGCTGTGCAATATGACCAAAATCTCATATCCCGATATTTCATTTCATATCACGATATAGTACATTTTCTACGTATTCAGTGGTTATATAATCACCACTCCTTTTTCATTTAAATGAAAAAAATCAAAAATGAGAAGTACTTAGGACTGTGCGATATGCCCAAAATCTTATATCCTGATAAAAGGCATCTAGTGACATATATAATAAAACTTTTACAATTTCTGTAAATTCTGAATCTCGGGCAACTCAAATTGCTTTAAGTGTTTTCAGCTGGGCATCGTCTACCTGGAGTTACATAGGTTACATACTTATGTTACATAAGTTGAAACGGACGCAATTATTTTTGTATTTATTAAACGGCGTGCTGCGGGGAAAAGCCTGTTCTAAGGTTTATATTTTAGCACCTGATGGCTCTTTTCTGCTTCTTGTCCGTAACCACTCTTCACGTGATTCCATTTATTTTGAAAAGTCTCAACAGGATCTTATGCTTTATTGTGAAAGATTTATGTGGAAAGTAAACAAGCGGA
>VUQR01022852.1:20414-34604 GCA_015108515.1 Hemichromis elongatus | reverse complement strand
TTTCTCCTTGCATCCCTTTCAAACAAGCTATTTATACTTTCTAATTATGCTGTCATGAACTTTGATGTAGCTCTTGGGTTTTTCATAATTTCTTTGAGCAATGGACACATTATATTGTCTAAGGAGCTGTAAGGAAAAGGCGTCTGGACTTCTTTAGGTTGCTTGAAGACGTTTCACCTCTCATCCGAGAAGCTTCTTCAGTTCTAGGGTCAAATGGTGGAGAGTCCCATATTTAAGCCTTGTGGGAGTGTCCCTCGTAGAGGGACAATGGGCCCCCTACTGATCCTCTACCTAATCAGTGATTAGGTAGAGGATCAGTAGACTACGATGACCTGGATGACTGAGAACCTTCACAGAGACACATTATATTGACACCTGATTGCTCCACACCAACAAACTGGCAAAACCTCTGCTTTAAAGAGATGGTCAAACTTGCTGATGATCACCTAATGAAATGCTTTGATTAGCAGCTTATGGTTGCTACTAACCCTAATAATAATCATTTCTTCTCTCACCCCAACCGGTCGCAGCAGATGGCCACCCATCCCTGAGCCTGGTTCTGCCTGAGGTTTCTTCCTGTTAAAAGGGAGTTTTTCCTTCCCACTGTCGCCAAAGTGCTTGCTCATAGGGGGTCATATGATTGTTGGGTTTTCTCTGTATGTACTATTGTACAATATAAAGCGCCTTGAGGCGACTGTTGTGATCTGCCGCTATATAAATAAAATTTAATTGAATTTAATTGAATTTAATAATTCAATAAGGGTATCCTTTTCTTCACAGGACTGCACAGAGTCGTTTAAAAGCTTCTTTCTCCTCAAAACTGCAATCTATGCTCAGCTTTTTGGAAAACAAAAAACTTAACATTGGTTAAATTAATAGAATGTTGCATCAGATACCAGAAATAAAGCATTTCAGAAATGTTATTTTATATATTGTTTAAGTTATTCTTCTTTTTGCACACTACTAAAGGTGAACATTTTGAGAAACCCACTTACTCCTGTTAAAGTAAGATCTGAAAATCATACCACTTTTGTTTGTGTTTAATATGAAACTACAGGCAAGGGACAGTTATCTAAAGGTTACTATAATGTCTGGGATAAATTGGGTTAATAAATAGTAATGTTTAAAATTAAGGAACTTTGAAGGAGCTTGTAGGTACTTTCTGCATATAAAAAAGTCACTAAAGCTGAGATTTTCTGTTGTGTAAAAAAAAGTACCCTCGATCCAGTCCATTAAAAAATAACTAAATCGCACCCACAAGAATTCCCGTGCTAAAAAGGTGAAAGATCCTGGGCTGTTGTAAAACTTGGGAAAAGGATTATCTGCCTGTTTTGGTATAAAAGGCTCATTTTAGATGACAAGAACATAATAGTGATGTTTTGAGGTGATTGGACTTGAATAAAAACACAATTTTAAATTTTACGTTAGATTTCTGCCAGTAGATCAAATGACACTGAGATCATTCTGCCTAAAAGACAAATTTTGGTTTATTAAAATGTGGGTCTAATTTAACTAGACAGCCAGATAATATGAACCACTGGCTTGTGAACACACCCAAACTTGTGTGCACACAATTGTGGAAAGTATAGTGGGTCAGCAGTGCAAGAGGATGTTTGTCTGTAAATATTTACATATTGAGAATGGAGAGTTTGGGTAAGACGTTTGCATTTATTTTCTCATCTGCATAGTTTGGCTGAGCTGGGCATGTGTGACCACTCTGTTATTTTCCTTTTCAGAGTTTTGCATTAAAAGTAATTAGAATAATGGGCATATCTACAAAGCCAAGACCCAAGTTTGACAAAACTGGAGCTTGCCTTTTATTACTGTCTAGTATTCTTTGTTTGTATTAGTGTGGTCTAATTATGGTTAAGATGTGACATCTTTTGTCTGTCTGGAGCGTGGAGCAAAAGTTACATTTAATCTCAATAAAATGGCATATTAGTAGCTTAATTTCTTTTTACCTGAGGTTCAGTGCTGTTTCCTTGTTTCCTTGAACTGGATTTTCTAATAGCTAACACTGCAGAAACATTAAACTAAACTGGAGCAGCTAGAATGCCTCTCAGTCCTGGCTGTCAAGACATTAGGAGCTTCATTAGTCAATCACAGTGTCTAAAATGAACTTTGAAAGTAAAAACAAACAGTCAGGCCTTTCACTGTTGCTTTATTAGATCTATATACCCACATGTGTAACATAAGATGATGTAATGCTTTAGGTAGCTAGCAAATAATTATAATAATTACCCACTAACTCTAAATTAAATCCATCTATTGTGATTTAATAGCCAAAAAAAAGTGAATATTATCCAGAAGCCGTTGGATTAGGGAGGATTTGTTCGCATATTTGCCTGAGCTGTAGAGTCATAATGGTGTGCTTCCGTATGCATTAATACATCTGCACTTGTTTACGAGCATGTACATGCTTTGGTATGTGTCATTGCCAGTGAATATTACACCTCACAAGCAACATTAAAAGCACATGAGACCTCACACACAGGCACACGGGACGGTCAGAAGCAATGAATGTCAAAGCTTAAGTGTAAGAAAATACCCTGCGCTCCTTGAGTTAATGATGTCTAAAATCTTCTCTACTTTTCCAGCTTTATTTCCAATGCACAAAGTAATTTTAGACATCCACGTCATAAAATGAGTTTACCCGTCGACAGAATCGGGATATAGAGCACTTTCTCTTAGCGTGACCTGATTATCTTGGATATTAGTTTTCCTAAAAAAGGTATGAGACATTTACCAATTTAGATTGTGTTTATTATGTTATTGTGTTTTGTCTACACAGTAACATTATGGGAATTTGACTTTTCTATGAAGACAACAAGCAAGTTCCCATAATATAAATACTTGGAATTTAAGGTAATGCATGTTTTGAGGTAATAATAATGTAAAGTCAGGTTTAGGACTGGGGGCATGTTTTTTTAAATTGGGGCCTGAATGATGTCCTCTGAAGTTATGGATGCACAACTTTGTGTTTTGTGTGTGTTAAAAGTTACTACTGTTAAAAGTAGATTGGATGACTGTTGGCAGCAGGAACTAAGTTTAAAGACTTCCACAGTCTCCACTTTCCACTGATTTCTGCCTCCAAATTGAGTTGATTTTTTAATTTAGAAAAAAAATATTTACAGCAGTTAGTTATCTTATGGCACTTAAGATTGAAGATTATAGACACAAACCAAAAGCAAACCTTTTACAGCAAGCACTTGGCAAAAACTAGGAAAAAAAATATCTCTCTTCTTATCTTAGATGAGATGCTGAGTTTCATATTTCACATTTTGGACTTTAATGCGTTCTGTGTAGCCCAGTCCGTTAAATGAAGACAACAAAAGACAGAGTGCCAATCATTTCATAGGATAAGAATGATTTTTCACTCCTTTGCACTGACCTTGCTCTTCCCTCCTGCAGAGCTTTCCCAGGATTATATATGACCGAATTATGTGCCAAGAGAATGATACAATCACAAGGCTCAATGCTCAAGGCTAAACAGGCTGATTTCATTGGCCTAACTCACTTTTACCACAAGCTCAGAGCAGTGAATAAAACACAGCCACTGCTTTAATATAATTAAAAGAAAAGTGAACTGAGAGCAAAACAACCGAGTCTCTGTCAATGTGTCCTGAATGTTATGTCATCTTGGAGTTTGGTAAATATTATGTCTCTGAGCAATTGAAAAATTCCCAGATCTTTTATTTTGTTGAGAGCTTAAGGGACCTTGTACAAAGGGGAAGGGCATTTTCTCTGTTTTTCTGTTGTTTATGGCTCTTGTTTGTGATCTGCAGTACCGTGATCTATTGCGTGTCCTCATCCTAGCCTGGACGGCGTCCTTTCTGATGCAGGTAACATTTTTTAGTGAGCTTTTTAAAGCTAACTTAAACTTTTTAAATCTATAAAGAACTTATTATTCCATCGTAGGGTAAAAACAATGACAGCAATAAATATATCGGAGAAAGAAACCACAAGTAGTTTGTTGCCCATTGATTTACCAAGAAACTAAGGTAACATTCCAAAAAAACACATGCGGACATTTGAACAGAGTAGGGTATTTAATAGGTAGATGCATAACTTTCAGAAGTTAGCAAAGACAAAGAGCTAAAAGTGAAAGTTTATGCTGGAAAAAAAAAATTAATGAGATGTAAAAAAATGAATAATATGCTATCAGCTTGATAATGACCCAAAAAAAATAAACAATATCATTAGATTGTAACAGTGGTACATCTTGTTGGACCTATGAAAGATACATCTCACAGATATGGTGGGGTACATCGTAACTTGGGGTCATCAAGCTATCCACAGGTCCGCACTTTTGATCCAAAGCCACCTTTTGGTTTTCTCTGCAGTTTCAGTAGCTGATCTAATGGCCCTCTTTTTATCCTTCCAGTGATGCCTAGCAATAGAAGTGCTTTGCTGAGTGAACGCCCTGCAGCTTCTTGGCAGCCCACCTGCACAGGCTCACACTGGGATTGCCAGACTTTCCTTTGGCATGCATCTGCTAGTTCATGGTATCTGGCATGCTTTCTTTCATTTTTTTTGCCCATCTGGGTCCAAGCATGGATTCAAATATAATGATTATGTCTGCTTACAGCCATGTTGGTGTTATCTGGGTATTTCAGCTGTTTGCTAAGATGTTCTTCCATAAGTCAGTAAAAAGCATTTGTGTCTACATTGGTGTTTGGCTGATGGTGGTGTTTTCTGGGCACATTACTACACTGCCAGCAATTATGTTGAGGACCTCATCATGTTCCAAACAATAGTCTAAAAGGGCTTATAGGCAGTTGCTAAGAAGATGTTACAAGGAGCTCCTCCCAGAACAAAGAGGTAAAGTGCCTCATTCTGCCTCAAGTGTGGAGGTTTGGTAAACTCAATAAATGCAGGTTTTGCACTCTAAAATGTTAATTTGCAAACTTTTTGGTGACACTGCAGTGATGTGCAGTAGTAATAAAGGTAGAAAAAACTTCATGTGAAAGGCAGAAGGCAAATTTCCCTCAGTGCAATGTAACTGACACTTTATTACTAGGTGAAATTGATTTTCCTTAAAAAATGCCCTTAATTTGCTGGCTGATTACAAGGTGTATATTACACAGGAGAAACAAAGTTCTTGCAGTCATATCAAACAAGAAGCAACTTTTTACAGTCTTTTAAGTGCCCCTTGCCTAAATCTTTCCATACACAAATAAAAGAAATAAAACATGACATTGCCTGTAAACTTTTTTGTTCCGAGTATGTTTCACACCCTTTTCTGCTCTTTTTGCTTTTCTTTCCCCAGCCTTCAACTCGTTCTTCTTGCGATGATTTCAGCTCTCTAGAATGAAGTCTAACTTTTTCCAGTCCAAGTAGCGTGTGACCCACTTCTATCAAAGAGAAACAAAAAAAAGCTGCATGTGGAAAACAGTCAGAAGACCTGCATTCTTTTAAAACCACATTTTGTTTCTTTATACATTCTTAATGTTTCTGCAATTAAGCTATTATGTGTTACATCCAAATATATGGAAATGAGCTCCTTCTAAATCCCTACAGCAATGGCAGGGGAGGGGTAGCTTACTGGTATTGAGAAGCTGGTTTAAGAAGTAGCTAAATTTATAATGTAAGAGCCACGTGTGGAAAGTCAGCTGGGCCTGGACTCAATCAAGCTAGCATGGCCTTTTGCCCCTTTTTATATAAAGGATCAGCAGTTTGCTCTGTGCAGAGATCTTAACTGAAAAATTCTTACAGAGTTTGTGCCAAACGCTGGAAAATAGCTGACATATGATGTTTCAGTGGCGTGTCATAATGAATGGGTGTCACAGTGTTCCCTTGGCTTAAAAAAAGCAACATTTCGACATCTTTGAACAAAATTAAAAGGCTGCATTAGTGTATGGGTGTTTGTGTGTGTGGTTTTTGTGTATGTGTGCATGGGTGATACCGACCACCACTTCATCCCTTCTTTATCTTATGATGTCAGCTTTTGGCTGCATGTCCTGAAGAAAGCAGATGCAGTAAATTGCATTTCAAATCCAAGTCCAAAGTCTAATGCTGCAGAGTGAGAAAGTAAAGTCTTAATGAGGAGACAAAGTAACAGCAGCACTTAGTTAGCCAAACTTAGTCAGGGCCATTGGTATGCATGGCACATTTTTTGCCCCTAGTAACAAACAAGGCCACCCTGCACTGATGAAAACAACTGTATACATGACGTAAATGTGGTTTTAAACAGACGTTTGTCAGTATTAATTTCACTCAACTACAGTAGGCTGTAACCATCAACACTCAAATAGTCTTGTGATCAAAAGAATATTTATTAATATGAGATAAATGAAATTCCTTTGACACAATAGATTAGCTCAGATATTTTTGTATGAGTGTATTTCACTTTTTAATGTTAATACTACTTCATGTCTCTGCCACTTCCATTACTCACAGCCTTTGTTGTAATGACATTAAATTAAAGTCAAGTGCTGCAACTACCCCTTTTTCAACAACATGAAAACTGTGTCAGTATGAGTTCATCTGCCAATCTTTTTGTTCTGCTTTTTATAAGTCATTAAGATTTAAGTTGTCTTATGCAAAAAAACAACAACAACAACAACAAAAACCCCCAACAGCAACAAAAAAGGAAACAAAAACAAAAAGCTACACTGATACAAATGATTCATTTCTTCAAAACTCACACCACCTAGCAGTGATTGGTAAAATAGAATCCATGGTTAATAGGCTTTACATAGTGCTACAAGACAATATTGAAATGGATGGTTTAATAACACGTATTTATTTGTACAATAGCTCTATACATATTTATTTTTACTGTCTTACTTCTTTAACAAATGTTTGTGTACTGCCTGTATGGGTAACAGAGGTTAGAAAGCCAGCAAGGCATATGCTAAGATATTAACTAGACCTAGCAAGCTGGCTGATCATTTGCTAGGTTAGCGAGGTGAAACCATAATTTATTTTAAAGTGTTATGTTGTTTTAAAGATTTGAATTTAGATGCTTTTTGGTTAGCAAAAAACAGTTGGTATGAGGTGCAGATATACTTTGTTTGGGTTTTGGCACTGTGCATTATTGACTAATGTCTCTACTTTGTTCTGCTTATTGATGTTGTTCCAGAAGGCTTGAGGTTTGTTCAGATGCAAATTTGCAAGCCTAAACTGTGCTACCATGTTCTTTTTAGAGAGAAGTGGCTTTTTCTTAGCAACTTTTCCAAACAAACAATATTTCTTCATAGCTGTACTGTCATAAGCCGAGATGGGCAGTAAAGCATTACTGTAATCCAATTACTTTTTTAAGGTAACAAGTAAAGTAAGGGATTACTATTGCAAAAAAGTAATCAGATTACTGTTACTTTCCCCGTAAGCATGCTGCATTACTGTATCACTAAACTGTAATTTTGTTTGTGAGAGTGTCTCATGACAGTGACATAAGCACATGCAACGTCCATGGTAACAGACGTGTGCAGATCAACAATGGATAAGATGGAGTGTGGGAGAGAGTACGGCCATATAGCATTTAAAGCGTGGGCGTACTTACATTACATTGAGGTTGATTCCGTAAAAAATGACAAAAACATTAGCGTCTGCATTACACTCTTTTGAAAATAAGTAATCAATAAAGTAACAGAAGTACTTATTTGGAGAAGTAATCAGTACTGAGTAACTAATTTCTTTTTTCAAGTAACTTGACCAACACTGGTCACAAGCTAATAGGACTGTTAAGCTTCCTGAGGCCTTTAACATCGAAGATGTAGCTTTTTTTCTTAATGCGACTTCTTTGAACATTGCACAGACTGACCTTGGTGTTTACTTACTGGGACACATACTGCTGGGAAGATTAGAAGAAATCAGGTTAACCTGAATGCATCAGAACATCAAACTGCCCAAACCTCTCTTCTTATAGAGGTGCTCGTGCTTGCTGTTTCTAGTAAATTTGATTAGCATATTCTCGCTGTTACTTACCCTCCTAAATCCTGTGGGAGCAGTGTGGGTGCACTTTCTTTTTCACATGACTATAAATGTGCTTGCTTCCAAGGACATCCATCACAACAACTTTATCTTAAAGAATCCAAGGTAGCTGTGACTTTAAATTTACCCAACCATCTCTATAAAATCTGTGTACACTCTAACATCATGCTGCATATGGAATCAGTTTTCCAAACTGGCTGCATTAAGTGAGCTAACGTGTGGACAATAGCCCAAAGTTTTATGACAAGGCCTCAGTTATTTAAATCTTTCTCTAAAACTATATCCCTGAAAACAATAGATTCAGATATCTCTGTAAACCTCTGATCTTTTCTTTGATCAAAAACCTATTTTGTAGATAAAGGATGATAATGAATTATCTTGTATCAGTCTCAATCTCAGGTCCCAGAGTAGGATGGAGTTCCCCAATGTGCTTAGAATTAAATATTGCACTATTCTCCATTCAGGTCAAATGGCAATACAAACTGCAGCCAATGAAAATATTTTGGGGCAAAGAGACTCTCATCACTCACTGAAAACACATGGTAGCAGAGGCATTCATCCACACAGTGTACCTGGAAACTATGTTTGAAATCTTGACAACAACCTACTAAAGCGTTGACAAATTGGTCTGCTGACTCCAAAACAACTGTTATCTTTTAGTCATTGCCCAGGGGAAATATCTTTGCCCTCCCAGATCTCCCTATGCATTTATTGTCTTTTAAATCTGATTGCCATAACAAATCTGAGCCAAGCTCAACAATTGACCGCCTGTGCTCCTCAGATAAGAGAATACTGTTTGGACCTTTGATATATTTGAAAAGGAAGCAAAATGACTGCCTCAAGAAAAAAAGTGATGCCTTTTTGTGGAAGCATTTGCCTGTGGAGAGCCTATGGAGGGGTTTTTAACCAATGCAGATGTGCTTCCACGGAGTCCTCCAAAATCCCAACTATATAGTGCTCGACATTGATGACACTATGTTTTGATTGAATGGTGATTGGTGGAAAAGTAAGGCAGAACAGTGAAGAAAGCAGCAACACGAGGCAAGAAAAAATATCAACAATTAAAAAATACAATAAGAAAAGAACAGACTGGCTGTAGTGGACATATATTGCTTCTAACACTAAAGCTCCTTGTATGTTAGAACTTCACTCTTCTCTGCTGGCTGATAGACTAACTGACATCAGAAGAAAGAGTAGCCCACACACTGTTTTTTGCCACTGCCTCATCTGACAACAGACATCTCTGCAGATACTGAAGCTGCCCATGTGCTACCACCACTGAACTCTGAACTATAACGCTCCCATGTGGCTGCGGGAATGAGAATCTACACCTCCAAATGATAGTTGAGTCTTTAGCAATAGGGTAAGGGACTCAGAGTAGAACTCCTACTCCAGCTGAGGTGTTACGAGGATGTCCTACTGGGAGAAACCCCAGGGCAGACCCAGGACACTCTTATATCTCTCAGGTGATTTGGGAATGACTTGGTATCCCCCCAGATGAGCTCGAGGAAGTGACTGGGGAGAAGCAGGTCTGGGCTTTTGGTCGGATGGATGGATGACCAAAGTAGTTTTAGGAGTAGTAAAGATTCATTTCAATCACAAAAACGGCCCTGACATCTTGCAGGGTTATAAAAAGCCTTTTCCATTCTCAGAAGAACCATTGGGGATTTATAGGAGGGTTGTCCTTTGACGCAGAGTTGGGTAACTCGCAGAGAAAAATGAACAGGTACTTAATATCATCAGTTTTCCTTAAACAGTCATAAATGACTGAAAAATGTTCGTAATTACTTTTAGGCAAGCTCTCAAAAGAGTAGCTGTGTTTCTGCTGTTGGAAAATAAATCTAACCACTAAAAATTCACCTCAAAATCTAAAATAACTGCAGCACTGAATAACGGGCTATCAATATAAAGAAAACCTTCTATTCATTCATCTTAATTGGTGAAGTATTTTCCACCAGGTTTATTGTGGCACAGACCCACTTAGTATTAAGTTGTTTTTTTTCTGTCTGTTATTTCACCAAGAAGCAGAATTATTTCCACTCAAATAACACAGTAAAATATGAGCACTGCAGAAGGTTTTGAGTATGGAAATAAAGTTGATTCCTTGAAAAAACTTCTGAATTTAGTAAGAATAAGATGGGCAGATAATTGGATTAATATTTATTTTTACATTATCCAAAGTATACCAGTGGTAATTGGTTCAACAAAATCTTACTGAAAGTCTTTCCAAATCCAAGTCTGCAGATGTGATTCGCATATCAAGCTGCTGTGGTAAAAAAAAGTATTCTGAGGCTTTAAATATAAATACAACTGTGTTCAATCACCCATTTTCATACAATCTATTTATCTATATCTATCTATCCATCTATCTATGTGTGTGTGTGTAAGAAAGGCAGATTATGTGTGTACACTTTATCAGGTACACCTGTTCAACTCAATTAATTTAGGCATGTAGATGCAGTCAAGAAAATTAGCCAAATGTCAAATTGAATGGGGAGAAAGGTGATTTAAGGTGTTGGTGTCAAATGTGCAGAAACTGCTGATCCACTAGGACTTTCTCAGGAGAAAAGTAAGGCTGCTTTCTGTCAGCTGTCAGCTAAGATCAAGAACCTGAGGCTACAATTTGCACCAAAATTGGTTAACAAAAGATTGGAAATATTTTGCCTGATCTGATAAGTCTGGATTTCTTTTGCATCTTTCAGATTTCAGGCAGAAACAACATGAAAGCATGGCTCCATCCTACCATGTTCACCTCTTCATAGTTACTGGGTACACAGCTTCTAATGGCTGCTTCCAGCAGCAAAACACACAATGTCAAAAAGCTCAAATCAACTCAAACAGGTTTCTTGAACATAGCAATGATTTCATTGTATTCAAATGGCCTCCAGAGTAACCAGATTTCAGTTCAAAAGAGCGCCTGTGGGAAATTTCCATCATGGACATGCAAAACAAAAATATCTGAATGATCTTTCTGTTACTGTCATGTCGATATGGAGCAAAACCCCTGAGGATTTTTTCTAGAATCTTTTTGAATCTGTACCCTAAAGATGAAGATTTAAGGCAATCCTGAAGGCAAAGACTGGTGGCTGTAAATGTGACAACGTGCAATGTTTAAACATATGATACTGTCTATATAATATAACTAACTATATAGTACTTAGATGCAGAAATGCCATTTTTGCATTAACCTCCTATTACCTGGCATCCACATATGTGGACATCACATTTTCGGTTGTCTAGACCAAAATACTAAATGGCAACTGGCTCAGCTAAACCGTATCTGATACTCTGATCTTCCATTAAGTTGATTAAGTAGCTCTGGATCGTGTGTAAAAGCTTTTGCTAGAGAAGAATGTGTCAGGAGAGGAAAGTACAATATGATTCATGTTTTTGGATTGCTATGTTTCCCATATAACCTTTATTAAATCTCCCACAGTTCCTGAGCAAATATTAGTTTTTTTATTCTTTGTCCGTATACATACAAAACTTACACAGTCACTTTTAATGGATTCTGGTGAATACCAAAAGTTGTAAAAACAGTATGATTGTTTATGAACACAATAAATGAACACAAAGTAGCTGTCAGAAGCTATTACATATTGAAATACAAATGTCATGATTAAAAATGACCTATACACACCTCAAGTGCCCATTCTTACAGTTTGCTTTGCAGCTTCTTCTTTGGTCCAATGTCACTGCATTACTGTCCAAATAAATAACACTGGGTGGGGACCTGTCACTGGAATGGTTGGAAATAGGGCACTCTGAGACAAGAGTTAAACTAAGCAGGAGCACACATGCTTCTTTTTTCCCCTCATATACAGACCGCTTTATATAAAAAGTGCATTGTAAAGATATACACTGAGTTGTTTAAAAGTACTATATTCTCCTTTTGTGTGAAGCTGTAACAAATTCGAAGTGGTGTCTTTTTGTAGTGGCAGGCAAAAGTCCATTTTTAAAGGCAGGACCGGCAATGGTGAAGGCCTGCAGCAGGATGCAGAACAGTTGCCCGACAATGTCTTTTCTTCTCACTGTGTTACCATTTTCCAGGGATGGGCACCCCGCATTCATACCAGCCCACAAATGGATGGGGCGTGCGTCGGCCAATAACCCCAAATGTAACTGGCTCTTGTCTGTATGAACGATAGTATCCTGCAACAGAGAAAATATTATTTATAGCTAAATGCCATGCTCATTTAGACAAGTAAATAAGTAAAAGCATCCCCTTCCATTAAACTGCTGCACAACAAAATGAGATAATGTGAAATAATGCAATGTACGAGTAATAAAAGCGCGCTGGTCAAAACCTAAACCACTAGTGGATCAGTGGACATGAATTTATGGCAAATGCCATGTAATTCGGTTTGCAAACAATAAACCTATTTTAGAATGTATCAAATGCAGTTTTGTGAACACATCAGAGACACTCTCATTGTAGTGTAGGGTGACATGTTCTTTCAGCATAATAGATATGGTTTTAGGCAATCCTACATACCCTGTTCTGATGCAAAGGCACTCATCCACTATAGTGATAGAAATAGTCCCCAACAAACGCACTATTTACTCTTGTTTCAGTAATGTTTGATAGAAAGCACAGCACAGAGAAGCAGCACAGAGAAGCTGCTACTCCGGAGGTTTTGAATTTGATCATTTCTTACATTGTAAAACTTTCAGAGATAACCGCCATTAGCGTGGGAATTAGACACATCTGAGACCTGTTTCATTTGCTCCAGCACAATGTGACTGGCCTCTCTCCCAATCATACGTATTCCCAACTGGTCTTTCCCTTGCCAGGCCAATCACAGCTGTATATCTAATACGGGGGGGTTTAACACACATCTGTGTGCTGTGGTCTGTTTACAGTTTGCAATTGCGCAGCATCAGATCTCACTCACTCACACACACACACACACACACACACACCTACACACACACACACACACACACACACACACACACACACACACACACACACACACACACAGAGCTCATCCTGTTTTTTGTCCTCAGCGGAAGAGAGTTTGTAGCTGACAATTGTTAAAACCAATGACATCACTCCTACTGGACCAGAGGCCATGCTGAGTGTTGTCATTATTTTGTTGTAGCTATGATGTGATGCTCTTGTTTACAGTGGACATATTATGGGTGTGGGGTTCCTATGAGTTAGTGGTGATTTTACTGAATATTCAGTAACAGTGAGACAGTCGCATCACAGACACAAAATTAGAACCTAAACACCTAAATAATTTCAACAAAGTGCTGAATGTATGCACAATGTTAATCAACAGTTACCCTTAACCGGCTACAGCATCAATATATACTACATGGGCTATCCTGGGCCAGTTAAAAACATAACTGATCCACCCAAAATACTTGCATTTCATCCCCCTTTATCACCTTTTAAAAAACAGGCAGCGGAGGCATAAGATGTTTTCACTTCAACCACAGTCTGCATTAGTCAGAATGTGGTCGGGATGAGATGGCAGAAAGACAAAAAAGGCTGGTTAAAATCATTGGATTAGCTGGGAACATAATGATCACGGATGTTAACAGATGACTACTATCGTAGCTGGACTGAAGATAAAAAAAAAAAAAAAGTCTTTTGGGGTAATTCATGGATCATTGGTGCCCATCTAAGTAAAAGTTCCTTAGTTTATTTGCATTTTTTAAAGTATGCTTTTGATTACTTGTTTTGAATCATGCTGCTCCCTTTAGGAGTCACCACAGCAGATCATCTGCTCTGTAAGTACCCTTGTTCCAGCACACTTCTTCTCTGTCCCCCAGGCATAGTCTCACTCTCCAGGATTGTGTTAAACAATCTAGTTAAAAAGTCCACGGCTCTCTTTTAATCTTCATCCTCTTCATAGCTGTCCTCACTTCCTCCTTACTAATCCTCCGCACTTCCTGATTCACTGTCCTCCATCCATCCTTCTCTCTCTCTCATTTTCTTCATTCATTTCTATTTCTGTCCTTTATCACCCTGACTTGCTGCACATCCTTTTTAAATGGTTAGTAACAGACACACAGCTTCTGGCATCCTACGGAATACCATCCAATCTTTTATGTCTAGAGTATTTTTCTTACACTACCTTGTAGTCTCCCATCTTTTTTTCACATTCACTTTCACTTCTGCATAAGATGTAGTCCACCTGCGTGCACCTTCCATCACTCTTATATGTTACCCTATGTCCCTGTCTCTTCCTGAAGTGCATGGTCACAGCAGCATTTTTTTTTTTTTTTTTTTCAAAACCCACT